>JAVDPK010019145.1:0-36717 GCA_034780415.1 Cichlasoma orientale | reverse complement strand
GGGAGGCGCATCCCATAGTGAGACATCTCACTCATGCTACTCTGAGAACCGGGGTTACGCAAGTAACCTAAAGTTACATTCAGACACGATGCGTTGGACGTGCACATCCACAAAAGATGCAAAGTACGAAACACTCCGTAAATGCAAACAGCACATGACTTCATCCTAAAAAGTAATCTGTAAGCGGACAGTCCTGTTATATACACATGCTGTTCCCGCTAACAACACCCGTTGCACGCAATGCACACGTGGACGAGCTACGGTTTGATATGATTTGTTATGACAGTGATTCTGTGAGCTTGTTTAACTCCAGGAAGAGCTCAGTGAAAACATCATTCCTGGAGGGTGAGCGCTCCCTATTTGGCACTACTCTCTCCTCATTCAAACACTTCAACCTTGCTCATTTTCTTTCATCATTGTCTGTTTGTAAAATTCCTCCACCCTCTGTGCCTGATTCGTTTTTTTTTTTTCAGTTTGTACATCCATCCATACCGGTCATGCGCCTTTTTAACTTTCTGTTTCTACTCTTTTAGTTACTCCTTTCTGTTTGACCCATTTCTTTTTAAGTCCCGGTTCTCTTCATTTTATCTTTTTTTTCTGTTTCAGTGTTATTTTCTCTTTTATTCTTGACCTTGAGTCTTTGTCCTTCTGTCCATAATCATTTGAGTTGTGTGGTCCCCCAGTACTACTTCTCTGCTTTACGGGCTGCTCTCATGCTACCAGCACTCAAAACCAAAATGAAATCCCTTTGGTTATTATTCTGTACTCAAGGAAAGCTTTTATCTCTTCTCTTCATCGCCTTTTTATGCTTCTTCGTGTTCACGTGGCCTTTGCATTACCTGCTGGGAAAATTTGTTGTTTAGATAACATTTTTTTTTTCTTCTTTATTCTCGTCTCATGCCCACGTTGTGTGATCTGTCCACGTGCTCCATTTGGTGAAGGAACTAACGTTTCTTTTTCTGTATTTCACGTTGTTTTTGTTTTCTTTCTCTCTTTTCTTGTCCTTTAGTAACACACCAGAATGTCACGCTCTGTCTCAGCCAGAATGTCCACCTCTCGTCTCGCTCTGTGTTTTTGTGTGTGTGTGTTTTTCTCTGCGCTTTCTTCAGAAGTTACGCCACTTTGGTGTTAGTGCTGTACATTTGCACTCACACAGTGTGCTTTGTTTTAAGTCTGTATTTATGCTCTCTGCAGCCTCTCCCCTCTTCTTCTCTTTTCATCTCTCCTCTTACATTTTGTTACCGTACAGACCTAGCAGGCTGCCCCGACTCTTTCTGCCAGCGGTCACGGTCAGACAGTCAGAGAGTTTGTTTGCCAAAAGATTTGTCTGTGGGGGTTAAGAATATTGTGTATATTTTTTTTATGTGAAACATTGACATCTCTTTCATATTAAGGCGTTATTGATGTGCTGTATGGGGCCTAGGTTTGTGAAGGAAAGCTGCAGATTTTTTTTTTTTATGTGGGCGTAATTTTGAAAACAGCGACTGACTACAAATGAGCTAGTCATTGGTTTATATTTGCACACACACACAAACACTGAGGCAAAAAAAAAATCATAAACTGTGTTTTACACTTCTGCCAGCGTCTACAGACGTGTTTGTTCATATGCAAAAATTCCCAAGTTTTTATGCATTAGTTCCCTTGACAGAATAATACATTAGTGACATAATAATACATTATTTGTTCTCTATATATTCAGTATTTTCCTTGATCTTATTTAAATTTTTTTAATGTGCCTTGTTTATTCCAGTGATACTGTTATGTGAATTTAAAGGAACCCATATTTAGGAAAAGATCTGTCAGAAAAAAAAAACCAGTAAATTATATGTTAAATCAATATTCAGATAATTTTATCGATAAAAAAATAAAACGATTTTTTTAAAAAAAGGAGCCGATGAAACCATTCAAGCTAGCAAGAAACAGGCACACATCCACACACATAAGGTTCAGGCAGTGGCCAGTGCTTGGGGCTCAGGATAAGGAGGGAGGTGATGTGGGCAGGGACGTAAGACACACACACACACACACACACACACACACACACACACACACACACACACACACACACCAGCCACTGTCGGGGACTCTGGGCATAAACAGTGGTAGTGGGACCAGGTGTTTGTGCTGGGCAGCCTGTGGGGTCAGACGGGTGGATGGATTGTCATATGGTTGGAGGTGTGTGAGCGACAGACAGATAGAAAAGGGAGGAGGGGGTGCAGCCTTATCAGGCCAGGGCCAGACCACCGTACACCTCTCCTGCACCCAGCAGTCAGACTGGACTGGGCAAACTGCAGGCCAGCAACGCTGTGTGGGGCTTGACTGGTGAGGGTAAGCTATGTGCAAAGTGTTTGTGTATGTGTGTCAGAGTGTGAGTGTGTTTACCCCAGTTGCACAGTGGGAGTAGGAAGGCTGGTAGGAGCCAGCACAGATAGGTGCAAGCACAAACATGCGCACAGGTTGGGCACCACAAGCAACGGAGATGGACCACCACCAACTTTGATGAAAGTCTCTGCATGAGAGAAATTCAAAAGGCTTTAGCTTTTAAACCGACAGACTATCTTAACACATATTTGAATTCAGGATTAAACATAGATTTTTATTCCCACCTCTGTGGAGCATGTCTGTAGGTTGCAGGTCTAAGTGTGTCCTCACGATTGTTTCGTTGTCAGTTTTGTCCTAAATACAAAGGTACCATCCTTTATCTGCAGTCGCAAAATGAAATTACAGTGAGAGTTTTAATTTCACCATTTCCCGATTAAGAAGACCTTTAATCAGCAGCTATAAAAACCACAGCCTATGGCTTTTTTAGGATAAATGAAACCTACTAAATAAAAAAGTACAATTGAGTTCTCTTTGTAAATGCAGCTGGCTGATTCTCTCTGTCTTTGTGTGTCTGTCTTGCCAGGAGCTGGTGGTGAAGACATTAATAGTGGCTGAGCCCCACGTGCTGCACGCCTACCGCATGTGTCGCCCGGGCCAGCCACCAGGGAGTGACAGCGTCTGCTTTGAGGTCCTGGGCTTCGACATCATCCTGGACCGCAAACTCAAACCCTGGCTATTGGAGGTACAATTCTCTATATGTACAGTATGCGTGTGTAGAGTTTGTTAAACTCCAGAAGTGTTTCTCTTCCCACAAAACTGCATTTTCTTCTATAAAATATCTCAAATTCATTAGATAATTTGAGATATTTAATTTCTAGACTGCTATTACTATATTACTATATATTATTATTATTTAATACTAAACTGCTATTTGCGTGTACTTGTTTTAAAAACATTTTCAACAAATAGTTAAGGTGTATTCTGACTCCTGTGATTCATAATATTTCTGTGAAGTCTCACCTGTCTGTGCTGCTACTAAAGTGACAGCGGCTCCAGACTGAAGTGGTGTGGTATAAGCAGGAGACAGGGAGACGTTACCACACACTGACAGAAAGCATAAACACACACTGATTTTGCCCACACACTCGGGTCCCCAACACACAAACACCCGCACAGTCTCAAGTACATGTTTATGCACCTCTGAACTCAAGGAGAGACTCCCGTAAAATGAAAGGAACTCACACAACCGCAACCGTGCATGCATGATTACATGCATGTGTGCATTCATATGCACCCATACATACATGCAGAAATGCATGAATATACAGAAGCATATAAGACATGATAAAGGCTCCACCTCAGGGTATTAAAATATAGGTCAGAATGGCAGGCTAACTAGTAATTCTTCAAATGTCAGTCTCTCAAGTGCCAGTCACGCGGGAGATGGAGTCAAGTTCAGATTCCACTCCAGGATTTCTGTCTCACTGCTCTGATGTCAGCCAGTGAGTTAAAGTGTGACCTAAATCCTTTAACCCAAAGTGGTTGCACCTCCACCCCCATCCCACAAATTGACTCGAGGATGGGAAATGCCTTGGGGATAATTGTTTGTTTTTTCCCCCCCCCATCATGCCAACCCAAAATAAAAATTTGAGATTTTTTTGAAAGTCTGAGATTTGGAGAAACAAAGTGACATTTGATAGTTGGTTGGTATTTTCAGGCACTGGCATTTTCTGTCATCTTGGAATTAGGGTGCTATTATTACCCTACGTGACATTTCTTGTGTAGCTGAGCAGTTGTACTATAAGACAAAAGGATGTACAAGAGAGAGCAAGAGGATGGTGTTCCTTTTGACTGCCGGTGCACCGTGACAGTGTTTGTGAGCATTTTGTGTGTGTGTGTGTGTGTGTGTGTGTGTGTGTACATGTGTATGAGACATAGCAAACAGCCGTGAATGCAGTTGTTCCACTCCAGCAGTAATGATCCCCCCTGTGCTACTAGCAGCTCTCTATAAGTCTCATCAATTAACATCCCACGCACACGCACGCACGCACGCACACTCACTCACACACACACACACAAAACCCTGCTTCTCTTTCACGCAACATTTACAGCAACAATAATTTATTTCCCAAATTCAACTGATTAGTCAGGGGATAGTTGCAAGCACAGAGACCCCGTCTCAAATCCTCACTGCGTACACTGTCAAGCTTGAAAATAACTTTATTACCACTTTTTAGCCCGCTGCCGTTCGTTGCTATTCAGCGGGGACGCAACAAGCAGGCGGGCCCATAGGCTGGTTTCCACAAACGGTACCCTATGGCAAGCCCTCAGGTCTAAATTTAATTTTTCAGCAGATCGCTTTGCAACATTTTGTGGTAAACTGAATCTATTTCACCCCATTTCACCATTTGTTTTAACTTTCTGTTTTTTTCCTGCCCCCGAGTCACTGCGAAACGGTAAAAATTGTGTCAGGAATTGAAACACAATCTAGGTCTTAGAGGTTTGTTTTGAATTTGCGGACTCCACCACTCAGGCCTCCTTGTTGGTGTCACTGTGAATTACGCGTGCCATGCTTCGTTGAGGCTTTACCCAGACTGCTGTTCCGACAACATCCTCTCTTGCTCTTTTGAACGTCAGAGTTGGTTGTTGGACATGCAAACTCGCAACCAGGAAATGAAAGTTCAACCTGTGTAGACTCAAACGCCAGTTGGATACGTGAAAGCTAGATGGTATCATGTACAAGAAACTGCCAGATCGTATTAGTCTTGTCCTTTGCATTTGTGTTTTTGTCAGTTGTTTTCTGAGAGCGTGTAGGTGGATGGGGAAAGGAGAAGAAAAAAGGTTGCGTTTCACATCCTCCAATTATAATTCCAAAAAGCAGACACTGTTTGAGGATGTGTTAGAGGATGCATTGGCCTCTTTGTTGCAACTGCAAAAAAAAAACAGCAAAAACAAAAAAAACCCTTTGTGCAAAATACAGTACACTAACCCTTTGTAAGTGGACAAGCACAAAGAGATATCATTGCAAATATACTGATAACGAACACAGAGGAATAAAGAGGAATACTCCACAGACCAGCAGACACCTGCTAAATAGCTTGTCACACTGGTGAGCAGAGAAAAGGCAAGGGTGATGAGTCTCAAATGAAGGCCAGGCATCAAAAAGGCACATTGTGCTCAAAGCAAAGAGAGAAAGGGGACATGAGAAGGTAAAAAAAGAGAGAGAGACAGGCTTTTGTGTGATCCTTATCTTAATTCAGTGGAGTTTTCAACACAAGTTTTACCCCCTATTGACATTCAAAACATCAGCACTACATAGGCACGCACACACAGACACACACACACACGCACTTGCTCAAATGGCGTAACCCGAGACATTCACTTTCATTAAACCAGCCCAGACAGCATCTGTGCTTCGTATAGGAAAGGCGTTTCATTGAGCCGTGATCTTCGCTTCATGCAGGCGCACGCTCAAGTGTGTACACACACACACACACACACACACACACACACACACGCGCGCGCGCATATCTAAGCACACATTCAAACATGCAATCTGCCTAGTCTGTAGTTTCTATCATCAAGGCCAAGGCTTTTGCTTTTAGCGGTTCATTGAGTGTTTTCTTCCTCTTTTAAAAGCAAAAAATAAAAAAAACTAAGCAAACCAGAAAAAAATAAAAATCATTGCACATGTATTCAGTTTAGCTGATTAACTGCCTCATTACACAGGCTTATAAATTCTGTGGCGTCTTAAAATGGCACCGCACGGGTCAGAAAGACCAGCAAGCTTTTACAAATCCAACATCAGGTGTAAGGAGTGCATTTACTTGTTTGCGAAATGTAGCAGTGGGACAATATTAATGCCCCCGCACCCCTCAGCCCTATTGCCTCTTTAGGACCTGTGTTCTGTAAGCCGGCATGACAAATAGTTTAAAATTTAGAGAGAAAAATCTAAAAATGGGAGAGGACAAGACGCATACGCGCAAAAAAAAACTATTGCCTTAAATTTTCCACCCCTGAAAGAGAATCTGACAAAGAGCGCAATTTAGCGTTCTCACGAGGTCCTGATGGGTATCCGCGGACCCCAGCACAAGGACCAGTGAACTGAGGCCCAGCCTCATTACAGGCTCTGGCTCACTTCATTTTTTTAAGCTGTTTTCCCACATGCAGCATAAAAAAGCTCCAGCTGGTCAACTCTAAATAAGAAGAAACAAGTGTTTGTAGTGAGCATGAATAATTAGAAACCTCCCTGGTCCCTGCGAAGCTGTCTCTCTAGTGCCGGGCTCCAGGCAGCTTAGAGGCTCGTTGGCCTGCTTGTTAGGGCTACAGTCGGCATGTGATGGCGTGCTTGTGTGTGCGTGTAGAAGTGAATGTGAGTTAGTGTGTCTAAATTTGATTTGTGCTGTGTGAATGTGTGCAGTGTTTGGTACTGTACACGTGTTTGGCTGCATGTTAAACACACATCATGAGAGATACAGTTGAGGATCTGTCTGTGATTTTGTGTAAATCTTTCTACTCTCTGTCTGCGCGCGCGTGTGTGTGCGTGCGCGCGTGTGTATCTGGATGAATGGTCTTTGGCCCTCTGGGAATAGTCCTCTGTAGTGTGTGGTACGCTAACCTCATCTGCTTACCAACTCCAGCCCATAGTCGGCCTTTTTTATTCAGTGAGATTGGCAGGGGTAAACTCTTTTAAAACGCACAAGCAGACCTATTCAGGAAGAGAGGAGGAAGAGGCTGGGCGGCTTTCACGGTGTTTTATGTGTCATTGTGTAATATCAAGATAACATTGCAGCTTGATTATTGATGGCAACAATTTAACTACCGTCTCCTCATCCATCTCTTGTGCACTTTCTTCCTGTCTGGTCCCCCTTTATAGGACGCCCGTACAAAATGTTCGGCAGCTAATGAGGCGGGCGTGGTTAGGCTGACTGTGGCGTGGGTTTGCTTGTGTCACAGGTTGATTGTGTGTATGTGTGTGTGAATGGGCATTATGAAAACAGACCAACAGACTGGAGTTGGGCTCCTCCGCCAAGTGTGGTGATTCTTCACCCTTCCCCTCACCCCTTCCTTCAACTTGCCCCTCTTTGTGCGCTTTGTGTCTCCAATTGTTTCAAGATGAGTTTTGGTTTGCCCGGCCATCCCTCAGAGCCAACATAATCCAGACTTCCTTTTTCTTTTGATTGGGAGTGTGTGTGTGTGTGTGTGTGTGTGTGTGTGTGTGTGTGTGTGTGTGTGTGTGTGTGTGTGTGCATATTTTTGTTGACTGTGTGTTTGTGGGAAGTCATCTGCATTGGCAACTGTAAACAGATGCGCGCACACACACACATAGAAAAAAAAACACATGGATAGTTTTCACACTTTCCTATTTTCCAACACATACAGACAACAAATGAGTTGCTACTGAGGAAATACTGTTAATTCCTTGTGTGGAATAAATAGTGGCTCACGTGTGTGTGTGTGTGGGTTTCCAGTAGAAATTCGATTTCATCTGTGGAGAATGAGATAAAAATTTAATGTTCTTATATCTTTTCATAAAAGTATAAAGAGTAGCCATTTAAAGCGTAGCTGTTTTCCAGGTAGTTTTAGAGGATGGATTTAGAGGTTAGCCTGCCTTTCACATATTTCCTGAGGAAATTTCAGAAGTGTTTCCTAACACCTGCTACAGCCGACTCGAACATTATTGTGTATTCAGAGTGATTAAAGAGGAATTTACTTGCTACCTGTGCTCTCCAAATAATTTTCATCCCTTCATGATTGAATTTTCTAGGGTAAATGATAGAGGAGAATACATACAGTTTGATATTCTCAATTATCTTTCTGCGTCTCTTTTGCCCCCTTCCACCTTTCATTCTCCTTTTGTCTTTGATTAATCTTTGGCACTTAGTGGGATTCATTCTTGTTTAAATGTACATGGATATTGTCCTTACCTCTGAGGGGGTGTCTTTCCACTTGTAAACCCTAGGTGGCAGTAGTGACCTACGAGCCACTCCCTGGCTTAAAAGAGGTTTATTAAAGAATAATTAGAATGATGTATGGGACTGTCTGTCTCTATCCACATCCATTTTCCCCCAACATGACTATTTCATGGAATAAGTATCAAATTAGGAGCGCACAGGCTTTGTATGTGGGGCAGTTGAAAACATACACCAACTCTTAGTCATTTATCATCAGGCGTGTATGGCAGTACCAGTGACAGTGTACGTGAATGTATTGCGCACCTGTGATTGAGAAGGAAGACGCATGTTTATGAGTGACATATGGAGCTGTAGTACGTATAGCTGGCTGTGTGGCATATTTGAAGGGAAGACATGTATTCCTGCCATGTTTATGACAGGCAGCTTTGGACCTCGGGTTGTGTTTGTTGATTTATTCTTGTTTGAAGACTCGTTGGCACTTTGAATTAAGTGTGCATGTTTGTGTGTGGGTGCCTTACTATGTCCACTTGCACCTTGTGTAACAACCATGGAGGAACTTTTAGGGGATTTTTTTTTGTGGCTATGTCTGATTGTATCTTGTTTATGTCTTCATAAAGCAGTACTCCCTGCGCTGACCAGGCAGGTCAGACTGATTGGTGGCTAAAGCTAAGTAGTGTCCCACTCACTTCCAGGACCTTTACCAGGCTCAGCTAGAGTGTCCCTGTATCTGAATGGACCACGTAAAATGCCACAAAAAGAACAAAACAGTGATTGATAAGATGGCTGAAACAAGAGAGCGACTTAACAGGGTGGCTGGCTGTCTGTCTTTCTGTCGCTCTACTACTCATGCTCGGTTTCCCCTCTCCCTTTCTGCCTCCCTCTCTCATTCCACCATTGTGCAGCAACAAACACTCCATTCTGACAGCGGTTGAACTGTGCCGATACCCTTGAGCGTGCGGGGCAAAATGGGAGGCTTGTCAAAGCAGTGGTTGTTTACACTCTGCCAGGAATAATAAGAGGGGGTCGTTTTTCTGAACCGATTAATCACGAGCAGCCCTTGTACTTGTTTTAGAGAGCATTCCAGACGCAGAATAAATGTCGATGTGGGGTAGCAATTTGTTGTGGAAATAAAGCAGCTGATTGTTGTTGATCCGGCGCTGTTGCTATATTATTAGGGTCTGCGTGGCACAGCAGAAGCCACAGGTACAAACTATTTAATGTCCACTGCATTTTTAACAGTGAGTGAGATATATTATCATCACAAGGTTAATGGGTTTATTCATAATTGAAGGGATAACAATAGATAGAGATGCAGTATGAGTTGGGGCCTTATCATAATATCAGTGGAGACCGACCTTGTTCTCTGTAGTTGTGCAGAACGACCTATGACTATGTTAACAGTAATCTTATTGTTAGGCATTCATTTTGCTGTTTGGCTGTTATTTACTTACTGACTATCCTTGAGCAACACACTTAGTTCTCAATTAGAATGTTATAATGCTGTGATTTTATTATGTATTAACTGCCCTGAGATGACTTATGTTGTGATTTGATGCCGTATAAATAAAACTGAATTAAATTTACTTGAATTAGACGCTTCAAGGGGCCAAACATCAACAGAGCTTGTGTTCAAACCGGTGGGTGAATGGAATTTTCCACTTGGAAATTACTAGGCATTATCAAATTAAATAAGCCATGTAAAATTTACTGGTTGTATTTCTCCCCATTTTGTTTGTACTTTAGGGCTTAAAATAAAGATCAGTTGAGGGACTTGGAGTTCACAGAAAATTCAAACCAAATGGATGGCTGAAAAAAGCCTGACAAGGCTCCCCTGCAACAACCTTTATTTCACAGTGGCCTTTATAAACAATGGCGGGTTGCTTTTTTTTTGTCTCAATCACATGGCTCAAGGTGCTGAAAATGAAAGCTTTACATTTCCTGTATAGGTTTTTTTTTTTTCTAGAACCCTTTCATCTCTGTATGTTTAATTCGATAATCAGATGGGGATAAAGGGTCCTGTGAAAAAATTAAAGAGCGATATGCTTTAGACCGAGTGATATTTTGGCTACAGCGATGCGTCGCTGACGCTGAACCGAATCAAAGAATGAGTAAAAAGGAGTTTCTAATCTTTTCATCTGACGTTTTTATTGAATGCATCTTGGATCAACCAAGGGCTCCTTTAAGACCCTGCCAGAGTCACTTAAGGAAATCAGAGTGGGGGTTTTGGGAGCCTGCAGGAGTTCATTAGGACCAGACTGGTCCAACTTCCTTTGCCAGGGAGGAAACAGAGAACACAGAAACACAGAGAGAGAAAAAAAATGAAGAGAGGTAACGACCGGAGAATGAGGGCTAGCAAGCGGAGGGAGCCAGGAAAGGAGGGTAGCGCGGGGCCAGTGGTGACCAGCGAGAAAACACGGCGAGAGATAGTAAGACAGACGAGTGGAATTAGAAACTAGGGAGAAGACGAGTGCAACTGGCAGTGAGAAGAAGGTGAGAGACAAAACAGCTGAGGGAGAGCAAAGAAAGACAGCGAGCGCTGCAATGCAAGTCTCTCCTGTGACAGCTTGACACCACGAATCAAACTAAGAAATGAAGACAAGTAACGAGACAAGCGTCACCAGGATCACTGCCAGGCTGGCTGTTACCTATAGGCTACAGCGCTGTAAAGCCATACTATTTTCATTGTGGCTGTCACATTGGCGAGTGCTCTAAATGAAAACAGACCTCTTTGTTTTTTTTGTTTTTTTTTTGGGGGGGTTGTAATGTTTCGTTTTCTTTGGTAAGGTACTGTAGAATGAAGTGGAGCTCTGTCCTCCTCAGCACAAAGAGGGATGTATTGTATACTTCAGTCTTTTGAGCGAAAGAGTTGCATAGGGTCTCTCTGTTCCTGTTTTCCTCTTGGTGCTAGAACACATTCATCACCCCCATTCTGATAAATGGCTGTTGTATACAAAAACACGCACGCGCACAGTTACGAAAGCACATCCGTACAAACACACTTCACATTTGTGAGGCTTTTGTAGCTCACCTATAATATTTGTGGATTTACTGTCTAAACGAGTTAAAGGGATTCAGGGGAGTGACAGCAAAAGCTCAGTATAAGGTTTCTGAAGAAGTAGCTAGAATAAAAAGCTTCCTGGAATGATAACATTCACATCTCTTGGGTCACTTTGGGTGTAGCTGTTGATAGTAGGGGGCAGTTTTACTTGTTTCATTAGCCTGCCCTTTCTTCTTCTTCTTCTTTTTTTTTTTTACAGCTGTCTCATGATCCTAACACACAGTCTTTCAGTAGTTACGGCTCTTTTTTGGTTACGCACACATGCACTCCGGCTCTCTCAGTTCCTGGGAGTCTAGCAGTGGTGTAAATATTATCTTACATCACTGTTCCCAAATCTGCCACACAGCACTGAGTACCTTTATGTCAGGATTAGTAATGGGTAGTTCAGATGTAGGAGAGAGAAGGAGGGATGGAGTTACAGAGAGCTACCCCCGCAACCCTTGAGAGGCTTTGCATGCTGTCTGTGAAGGAGCTTTCAAATTTTGGTGCTCAGGAAAACCTTATGGTTCCAAATGGCTTGATGTTGCACGCCAGCCTGTTTTTTTTTTTTTTTCATCCGTCTCTTTTGCTATGCTTTACCCGCATTCATGATTGGTGGATAGAATGGGATCTCTGATACTAAAACCTCTGATTAGCTCAGTTTTGCTCTGTTACTGAAATCCTGATTTGTGATTGGCTGCTGTGCTGCTTTCATGTGTTCAACTGTATCCAACGGCTTTTTTCTAAAGGAGGATGGGAACGAGAGGAATAGTGTTTCTGATACAAGAACTCGTGCTGAATGCAGAATAAGGCTACTGGGGAGGTTGAATTTCCAACTATTAGCAGTAATTTTCATTTTGGCTTATATATTTTTCTTCAAGATAATAAGCATTGTGTATAAATTCTAAAAAAACAAACACACAAAAAAACCCCATAATGTACGCCTCTGTTGGGTCACAGCAAGGTATATAATATTTTAACAGGAAGGCACGGTCTGTTAAGGCAGTGTTAATAACCTCATTTTCTGTAGCGCTACTATTCATAACCTTTATACATCCCTGTTTTTGTTAAACTGATTTATAGCAACAAGGCGGAAAAAAAATCCAATTTGCTACTCAACAAATACACTCTTATTAAAGTTATTACAAATCCAATACTATCAAATAACCCAGGCGCACTGTTGTGCGCACATTAAAAAGAAAATGGGTGGCCTAAGACTTTTGGATGCTGTTAATAAAAGACCGGACTTATCTCAAAAATCGAGGTTTATCAAACCCAGCCAGCCTTTCGCTGGGCATCTGTTGCATTGTCATTTGAAGTCACCTCATAGGAAGACACCATTCCACTCACGGTTGCCAGTTCATTCACCCTCCCTGCACACTTCTCTCCATTTGTTGGTCCTTTTGTTGTCTCGCATAATCTCGTTCTCACCGTGGGAGAGAGACACTGTGAACATAACAAAGAGTAAAAGAATTGATTTGTTGTGTCAGGTATAATAACTGATATTTGAATACCTTGCACCGGTGCTGGAAATTGTTCTGTTAAGAATGGTACGCTGCTCTTGAATTTCTCCCCAGATGATACCCGCTTTTGTACCTCAAATCAGAGGTGGCCCTTTCGGTTCTTGTTGAGCGAAATCTCTCTGAGCACTCTTGATTGTGCGTGATGGCACTGAGCTGAGTGAGCTGGGTAATTCTCTGATGCTCGCAAAGATATTCGTGTTGCAGTGTTAAGCTGCTGTGAGCGGGATACAAAGTCAGGAAGCAGGGTCAGTTATGGGGTGAGCGATTAACCCACACAATCTGTTTGTGTGCATTCACTCGAATGCATATATGCTCTTCTGAATGCATAAGCATACACGCGTCAGTGCCAGAGTGGATTTATTCCCAGGCAAAGGCTAAGTGTCCTTCAGAGAGAAAAAAACCCTCAACTTTCATCTCTTTCTCACTACTTCTCTCCTTGTCTGAATAGATCTATGTCTCTCTTCTTTTTTTTTTCCCCCAAAGATGCTCTAAATCCACTCCTGTAATTGCATGGCGTGTCTGTCTGTTGGATTGATAAGAAAGAAAAAAAAAATGAGACGAAGCAGAACAAAAAAATTACCGAGTACCGTTTGAATGTGTCTGTTCTCTCTTACCTGACAGATCAATCGAGCTCCGAGCTTTGGGACAGATCAGAAGATTGATTATGATGTGAAGAAAGGTGTGCTGCTCAATGCCCTCAAACTCCTCAACATTAGGTATTGTTTTCCCTCCTGTCTTACACGTACACCTGCATGCAAATAGATACCAGCAAATTGCATCTACGGTTCGCGAGCCCTACCTGCGGCTCTTTTGCCCATCTCCACTGTCTCCCTGTGGCTTTGACAAAAAAAAGAGTAGATGACTGTAAATATGGAAATGTGCAGCCTTGACACTGAATTAAAAAGAAATAAATAAATAAAAACGTTTGTTACCTGGTGCCTTACCCTCTTAATTTTGCTGAACAGCAATAGGGGTGGCTAGCATGGATGTATATACATAAATGGCTAGTCTTGAGTCCCCCTAACTATGCATTGAAAATCCCCCCAAAAAGAAAAGTGACAGAG
Organism: Cichlasoma orientale; assembly: GCA_034780415.1. Lineage (NCBI taxonomy): Eukaryota > Metazoa > Chordata > Actinopteri > Cichliformes > Cichlidae > Cichlasoma > Cichlasoma orientale. The sequence goes on along the minus strand of JAVDPK010019145.1, from coordinate 22,856 downwards.
GAATATAAAGAATTTAACACTGCATGGAAAGATTTGCTTGCTTTGACTGCCAATGCTGCTGGCTTACCGGCATACTTTATCTGAAAGCTAAAAGGCTGCTGTATGTTTTATTTATTTATTATTATCAAAACAGGCCACTTCACAATTGTTCTGTTTTGTTGGTGCAGTTTCACTTGCAGAGTTAGTCAAAGTTTGTGTGAAGCCGTACTTTTCAGGGCTTTAAATGCTCTGAATTTCAATCAGAGGTAATGTTTATTTTATTTATTTATTTTTTTAATTTGACAGCCCGGAAAAGTTAAAAAATATTTTGATGCACAGTGCAATCCAGCCATTATCTTGTTTTGGTTTCAAACTGATGAGACAGTAGTGACATTAACGTGAACGCAGCAGGAAGTTGAAGCTTTGGACAAATAAATTGCTGTCTTTCTAAATTTGTGTGTTGGTGTTTCTGTGGTGGATAAAAAGGCTGATAATGGCCAAGGTACAAAGCCACGCAATACCATCTACTGTGTGCTTTGTGTACCCTTCAATCAGATATGCTGGGTGTGTGAGAGTTTCTGAATGTGTCTTTTTTTTTTTTTTTTTTTACCTGTGTGTCGTGCACATCTGTGGTTTTGAATTTACATTGTTTGGGCCGTATATCTATGTACGCTTGCGCTTCTGCTCTTTATTTTGGTTTGGGGTGTTTTTTTTTTTTTTTTTTACTTTCTGCATACTGTTTTTATTTTGGAATGTATTTTTTGTATAGGTAGGTTGTGTGCATGTGTGTTTGCTGGCATGCTTTTCTGTCCCCTGGCTACGGAGCGAGCCTGTCCTCTGATTGATCATTGTATACCAGACCTCTGGATCTCTGCTCTTTTTTTCCTCTTTTCTCTGTGTGCTTGTCCTCCTCTTACTGCTCTAAATATAGGCTCAATTCTGCTAGTCCCACACATATACAAACAAAGTGCACACACAGACACGCGCACGTACACATCGGATCAATTACATGCAGCACCGTATATCTAATTTGGCCAAGTGAGGTGTGCGGTGTAGCTGGTCTACATAAAAATTCACCCCGTCCTCTTGAATGGATTCTTTTGGCCCAAACAAATCTCTTATCAAAATGATTTGTTACATGGCTGATGTTTAATGTGTTTCCACAGATTAAAAAGGAGATTTGGTTATTTTATGACAAATAAATTGTGGGAGGCCTTGAAAGGCATCGGGAAGCTCTTTCCACTGGACATACTGCTTATGTTCATGCTAGAGTGAATGGGGGCTTCGCGCACTTTTTCCTTGTATAGTAATGACTTTGCTTCCCCAAAGGGAGGAGTTGGTGTTGTGTAGAGGTAGGCTTGGCTCTTGATTCTGCTCACCACATCAACTGTATCAAATGGGATCAATTCAGACCCGGTCGGGCATGGACATTGATAAACCTCAGTCCCCCAAAAGCACTCAATATCCAATTTAAAGGACCAGCGATTGACTAAAATGAATTGCCCTTTCTCCCAACCGCAGTGGGCCACTTGTTCAGAATTAGCTGTCTGGTCCTGTTCATCCCGGAGTTGTGTCTCAGCTCCATCTCTGTTGTTTTTGTATTGTTGAACATTTCGCAAGAGCTTTTTTTTTTTTTTTTTTTAAACCAACACAATGACGCGATAAGTCAAATATTCAGGTCAGTCCATCAGCTAGGGAGGAGGCCCACAAGCTGCCAGACTTTATTACAACACTTTTAAAAATGCTTTTCTGTTGATTATGTGTGTTTTTAATGAGTACTATCTAGTGTTACAGCTATTACGTGCAAAGCAGAACAAAACAAAATGACCCCCCCCCCATCTGTAACAGAAAACAATAAAAAAGTATTATTGGAATGTTTTTGCTCTTAGTGTTCTTTAAGTGGAATCTGAACCCTTTCCATGTATGTGCCATGGTGTGCTGTGTGGCAAACAGATGCAGACCCCAAAATGCAGGACACACAGGACCCAGAAGACCAAACAAATCAAAAAAGTACAGGGCCTGCCAGGAAAATAACCCAGTCCAAAAAAACCCAAAACAAAACCAGAGGGTCGGGACCAAAAGGCGGTGGCTGTCCAACAAAACGTCTGCCAAGGCAGGGCAAGTCCAAGAACAGTCCAATAGGTCGGGCAGCCGCTCAGGCCACGGGGTCAGACCCAAGAGCCAGGGAGCTACATTGGAGTGAGGCTGATCCGGGGGCCGACCGTTCTCCCACCGGCGGCGGCGAGGAGACGAGACAGGCAACTCGGCAGGGACCCCCGGGCAGCAACGAGGACCCGCTGGCGACATGGCAGGGACCCTCAGGCGGCGTCGAGGACCCACTGGCAACATGGCAGGGACCCTCGGGCGGCGTCAAGGACCCACTGGTGATTTGGCAGGGACCCTCGGGAGGCGTCGAGGACCCACTGGCGATTTGGCAGGGACCCTCGGGTGGTGACGGCGGCGACGAGGACCCACTGGCGGCTCGGGTTGAGCGGGACCCTCGGGCTCCAGACGTGGCTCGGACTAAGTCGCACACTTGGGCTGAGCGGGACCCTCGGGCTAAGCAGGACCCTCTGGCAGAAAGGGACCTTCTGGGTGAAGCTCCGGAAGCACAGCCTGGGGCTGCAGTGCAGGGCACACAGCTGTCTCTCTGGACAACTGGGGATGCTTTGAGAAGTGCTTAGGTGCGTGTGGTAGAGATGGCATGGACGGTGACAGGGGAGCTGACAGGGGCTCAAACTGGGGAGCTGACTGGAGGGAAGCTACAGCAGCTGACTGAGCTGACTGGGGAGCTGACTGGAGGGAAGCTGCTGCAGCTGACTGAGCTGACTGAGAAGACTGGAGGGAAGCTGCTGCAGCTGACTGAGCTGACTGAGTAGACTGAAGAGAGGCTGGAGCTACAGCTGACTGAGACAGAAGGGACGCTGGAGCTACAGCTGACTGTGACTGGGAGGCTGGAGCTACAGCTGCTGACAGGGGAACTGACAGGAACTGAGACTGCAGGAAGGCTGGAGCTGCTACAGCTGACTGAGACTTAAGTTTGAGAACTACTGCAGCAGGTGTGAGTGCAGAAGGCTGTAGTATTTCCTTGACATAAGACTGTGTTAGAGTGGGCAAAGAGTCCATAAGCCAAGGGTGTTCTGTCAACTGCTCCTTAATCCTGTGTGTGATGGTTTTCCCCAGCTCCTCATCGGGTAGCCGGAACCACAGGATACATCGCTTGGACACCCGGTCACAAATGTCTGTCCTGGCTTCCATGGAGGGAAAAACAGTCTGAGTTACAGTGTGCTTGTCTGTGGCTGATGCTAGTGCTAAGTCAGGGCTAGCCAGCTCAACTTCCTTTCTCTGATGGCGAGACCTCTGCCTCCGCGCCCCCGCGCCCCCGCTGAGGGTCGTAAAAGGGGAGCAGAGCCGCCAGGTGGCACGGCAGAAGGAGAAGAGTCCAAAGCAAGTGAGAAACCGCCCGGCCTACTCCCCAAAGGCTTGGGCGGAGGAGGGACAGCGGTCATACGGCAGGACTGCGGAGGTGGAGAGAGAGAGGCGAGCACTGATGTAAAGATCCCTCTTCCCAGCTGGTATCTTCCAGAGCCAGATCTGTCTGCCGGAACTGTGGCTCGCATTCAGGGGCGAGCCACAGCTTCCTCCTCACCAGCTCCAGAAAGTAATCCTGCACAACACGTTGTCTCGCGCGCTGGTCTGTGTCCGCGGGGTCCGTGTGATGGTCGCGTCGTTCTATCATGATGTGCTGTGTGGCGTACAGCTGCAGACCCCAAAATGCAGGACACACAGGCAAATAGAGGTGAAAGGTGATTTATTACTAAATGAAAACATAAATAGAGCTTAAACAGGGCTGGACATGAACCAGAACTAAATGGTAACAGGCAATGAGACACACAGCAAAGGGAGCAAAGACGACGACACAACAACAGGCACAGAAAACACAGGACTTAAATACACAAAGAGGATAATGAGGGAACAGAGAACAGCTGGGAACACAGGTGACGCAAATTACTATGACGAGATCAGGGGAAGCAAAACTAAAAACAACAGACAGGGACAGGACGATTATCAAAATAAAACAGGAAGACAGCCGGGGAAACAAAGACGCAGACCTGACACAGGAAAACACCAGGAACTAGAAATAACAAAAGAGAACTAATAAACATAAGAGATAAAACTAAAACAAAACCAAAAGAACACAACACACTGGGCCACCGGCCCAGGACCGTGACAGTATGTGATGTTAATTATCTTGGTTTGTGTTGATCCAGGGCCAGTGATAAGAAACGCAACCTAGCCCAGCAGAAGGCAGAGGCTCAAAGACGGCTCTATGGACACGGCTCCATGAAGAAACTCTCAGCCGCTTCCTCGGACTGGGAGAAACAACGTCACACGCTGGAACGACGAAGAGAAGAGCTGGTGAGAATAGAATTCCGTTGATTTAAAACTTTTTTTATTCACTAACACGGGGCTTTATATTCACACAGCTACACGCTAGGTGTAAGTAAAACCACAGTTCTCTAAAGTGCTGGCTGGTATCAAACTGCAGGGTAGCATCTGGGATGCTAAGCACCTGTACAAGGTGGTGCTCCTTAACTGTGGTCAAGGGAGTTGAGAGCGATACTCATTCATTTCCCCACCCAGACATTCAAAACCAGCCTGGGGATTAAAACAATGAGTGTACAGTCACGAGTGGCGATCATAAGTCACAAGATACGTTTAAGCTTTGCAGGCCACACCAATATGCGCACGGAAGGCGGTTTGGCTTCAGACAGATTCACATCAGAGATATGCTCAGACATCTCATTAGAGACATTTAGTTAATGCTCTAATCAGCTGTTAAATAAATAAATTAGATATATAAATTATATATCTCAGCACCCTAAGGTATTATACACTTGAAACACAAGTTGGAGCTTGAAACGAAAAGAAAAGCTTGAGCAAAAACTCAGTTTCACTTACTTCTTACTCTGTCAGAAGAGTCAAAAGTTTTCTGACACAAGCATACCATTTAATTATTTTCTCTTTGAAATGAAGGAGTCGGGGGAGCTTTTCTCATCTATATGGGGAGAAGTGGCAGCTACTAGTACTTTAACGCCTCCCACCCTCTTTGATTAGCCTTTTGATTAGCCATGGCACTAATCAGTGGGAATAAGGAAAGATGGCGCAAAGGCGCCTTTTAGAAAAAGGGCACCACCTCGTTTTCGAGTGCTGTTATGGCTGAAGTGCGACACCAGGTTCAGTTCTATGAAAGGCACATATTGCTTAGAGCTAAATGAGATTGCGGTGCGAGTAGGGGAGTGGTCCCCTCCTCTCGGCTTTATGCCAAATTGGCCAACTGAGCTCCACAATTACACCTTTGTAACATACTAATAAGAGTGTAAATGGCATAAATTATGAGTCACTGATGTGTGAGACTCTTTGTCCTCTTTTCTTTCTTGCAGTAATTCATTCTGTCTTTGTCTCTAAAATATATTGTTTTAATAGCACTGACTTTCATGCGGAAGAATTTGTCATTTTCCATCTTTGCTTCTCTTCTATGTTTAGAAGGAGCGACTGGCACAGGTTCGCAAGCAGATTTCCAGGGAGGAGCATGAAAAGCAACATCTGGGTAACTACAGGTAGGCAAGAGGCAAACAACTGGGGCAAAGGAGCTCTCCACAGAGGAACTCCACCCACTGTACTTGTGCCAGTTCTCTTGCATTTATGGGGGGGTCATCTCGAGAGCACCAGGCTCTCAGGAGAGTAAATAATGCTGTTGCAGACAGAACAAACAAAAGTGAACATCCATTCCTTCTGAGAGCACAAGCGAAGAATTGGCTGAAAGAATGGAGAGAACTATACAGAGATATGTAGTGACAAGGTTCAAACTGTTACTCTCATGCACAGCGTCAACTTTGCTGCTTTTCAGAAAGTTGCAGCATTAGCATATACACCTTTCTAGGCAAGCCATACAATCTGCCTCGCTTTCCCCCCACACGTTTATCCTTTCCCCCAAATCCAGCTGGGACATTGGAAGACATTAAGCATGTCAATTTTTAATAGTCAACTCACAGATGGAGCAGATTCACCTTACAGCATGACTCAGCAACACAAAGTTCAGATTTGCTGCTTGTCCCTTATAAATTGTTAATGCTCCTTCACTCCCTCTGTTTCTCTTCCTGCCTTAATCCAGTGTGCACACACATTCGCATTCTCCCCCTCTGCCTGTCTCTCAATATGTTTCACATTCACCTGCTTACACACAAAAACAAAGACAATCACAACTGGCTCGCACATACACACACTTACCCTTCTTACTGTCTTCCCAAGTCTAAGTGACTTCTTGACTCATCACTTGAGTGAATGGCTAGTGAATATTGAATGCTGATCCAGGCCTGCGTGAAGTGCTGTCACCTCCTTCCTCTTTTTCGACAGGCAGTCAGACAGTCAATCAGGCAGGCTGCCGTCTGTCTGGAGCACCCCTAGTAAAGACCTCTTAGCATTCAAATAGTGTCCCTGCGCTACACTGAAGTCTGATTAACACACTGTTTCTCATTAGATGAATTTGGGTAATGAACTGACTTACGTTCTGTTATTAGATGAAACTGTATCAGGTACAGACAAACCGTGACTGTGGGACATCCAAGGGAAACCCAGCTGGTTTTTGGTCTTCATTTAGGATTCTTTAAAGGGTGCCTCTTGTGGTTTATATGCACTGCTCCAAAAAATTAAAGGAACACTTTGAAACCACATCAGATCTCAATAGGAAAAAATATCTATACTGATATGGACTGGGTAATGTGTTAGGAATGAAAGGATACCACATCGTTTGAGGGAAATGAAAATTATCAATCTACAGAGGGCTGAATTCAAAGACACCCCAAAAATCAAAGTGAAAAAATGATGCTGCAGGCTAGTCCATTATGCAGAAATTTCATTGCAGCAGCTCAAAATGGTACTCAAAATGGTTTGTATGCCCCCCCCCCTCCCCCCACGTGCTTGTGTGCATGCCTGACAATGTTGGGGCATGCTCCTAATAAGACAACTGATGGTGTCCTGGGGGATCTCTTCTCAGATCTGGACCAGGGCATCACTGAGCTGCTGGACAGTCTGAGATGCAACCTGGCAGCATCAGATGGACCAAGACATAATGTCCCAGAAGTGTTCTATTGGATTTAGGTCAGGCGAGCGTGGGGGCCAGTTAATGGTAGCAATTCCTTCATCCTCCGGGAACTGCTTGCATAATCCTGCCACATGAGGCCAGGCATCGTTGTGCACCAGAACGAAACCAGAACCCACTGCGCCAGCGTAGGTTCTGATAATGAGTCCAAGGATTTCATCCCAATACCTAATGGCAGTGAGGGTGCCGCTGTTTAGCCTGTAGAGGTCTGTGTGTCTCTCCTCAGACCATCACTGACCCACCACCAAACCGGTCATAGTGAATGATGTTACAGTCAGCATAAAAGACCTTCTCCAGACCCTTTCATGTCTGTCACATGTGCTCAGGGTGAACCTGCTTTCATTTGTGAAAAGCACAGGGCACCAGAGGTGGACCTGCCAGTTTTGATATTCTATGGCAAATGCCAGTCGGGCTCCACAGTGCCGGGCAGTGAGCACAGGGCCTACTAGACAATGTCGGGTCCTCAGGACACACTCATGAAGTATCTTTTTTATTGTTTGGTCAGAGACATTCACACCAGTGGTCTGCTGAAGGTCGTTTTGTAGGGCTCTGGCAGTGTTCATCCTGTTCTTCCTTGCACAAAGGAGCAGATATCGATCCTGCTGATGGGTTAAGGACCTTCTATGGCCCTGTCCAGCTCTCTAGAGTAACGGTCTGTCTCCTGGAATCTCCTCCATGCTCTCGAGACTGCTGGGAGACACTGCAAACCTTCTGGCAATGGCACATATTGATGTGCCATCCTGGTGGTGTTGGACTACCTGTGGAACTTCTGTAAGGTCCAGTTATTGCCTCATGGTACCAGTAGTGACACTGACCCTAGCCAAATGCAAAACTAGTGAAAAAATAGTCAGAAAAGATGAGGAGGGAAAAAAATATCAGTCACCTCCACCTGTAACACCATTCCTGTTTTGGGGGTTGTCTCATTGTTGTCCAGCTAGTGAACCTGTTCTTAATTTCATTAACAAACGAGCTGAAACTGATTAACTGCCCCCTCTGCTGCTTAACTGACCAGATCAGTATCCCAGAAGTTTAACTGACTTGATGCAATACTCTGACTAAAAAGTGTTCCTTTAATTTTTTGAGCATTATATATGTATATATAGCACAAGATCCTTACAGTGGAGGATGCTCATATCCCAAAAAAAAAATAAAAATAAAAAATTGAGATAATAAGTTAGCATACGTATATTCATGTGGAAAATAAAGTTTTCACTGTTCTCTGTGCAGCCAAGATTAATTTGCAAAGTTGAGTCTGAACAAACCACAAGACTTCTGGAACAATGTTCTATAGACAAACGAGACCAAAGTGGAGATGTGTGGCCGTAATGCACAGTGTCATGTTTGGAGAAAACCAAAACACAGCATATCAGCACAAACATCTCATACCAACTGTCAATCACTGTGGTGGAGGGGTGGGCTTCTTTTGGAGCCACAGGACCTGGGCAGCTTGCAGTCTTGAAGTCAACCATCAATTCCTCTGTTGAAAAAGTTAAAAAAAAAATTGTCAAATGTGAGGCCATCTGTCCAACAGCTAAAGCTTGGCCTAAACTGGGTCATGAAACAGGACAATGATCCCAAGGACACCAGCAAATCTACCACAGAATGCCTGAAAAAGTAAATAATCAAGGTGTCGCAATGGCCCAAATTAAAGTCTAGACACCCAATTGAAATGTTGTGGCAGATCCTTAAGAGTGCAGACCCATAAGTGCACGCAAACCTCAATGAACTGAATCAACATTATAAAGAAGAGTGAGCCAAAATTCCTACATAACGATGTGAGAGACCAATAAAGTCATACAGAAAACAATTACTTCAGGTTATTGCTGCTAAAGTGGTTCTACAAGCTAATGAATTTTGGGGTTTTCATTTTTTTTTTTTTCTTCACATGACTGTACAAGTAATCCCTATGAGCAAAAGCTCAGACATCAGACTACTCTAAATGCTCATTTTCAGATAGTTTTTTTTGACTCTTGGCTCTATGTCAACTCAGTGTGAGCGGGTTGCTCTGTGACTGCTAAAGCTCTGTTGTATCTTTTGTTTGCAAGGGGGCAGCCAATCAGAAAAAAAAGTGTCTTAAAGGGAGAGGAAAGGGGGCTAAAAGGTCTTGTTTCATACAGTGGATAAAGGTGAGGGTGTGCACCACATCCCAGTATGAGGTTAAAAAGAATTATTTTTAACTGTGATTAAAAAATATGAAAAGAGCATAACAGGTACCTTTAAAGGTCTGGGGACAGGAAACCTTAAAGAACTGTTGACCAAAACAATTTTTAAAATATTTAATAGAGTTTTAGATCCATGTAAATGGTGTATGAATATTAGATTTGCCTTCAAATCAAATTGAGGAAAATAAGCTCTAGTGCAAACATTTTAGTTAAACAGAGGTCAGAGGTCACCCTGACATAAAATGTCCATTTGTTGAGAGGTGGAGGCTGCCAAAGAGACTGAGCCGTTAACGCCCACTATTAAAATGCTGACCTTACGCTTTTCAGTCAAGTGATTTATAACGCTCTTTAGGATTGACAAGTTCTGGCTCTTTTCATATGTTATGATTCCATTTTAGTTTATGTGGCCATTAAAAAAAACTGTATCTTGGGAATGAAAAGATCCATTGCGTGCACCTTAAAGAAAATTGTATGAGAAACCTCATATATAATAATTTCAAGGGAAGGAATTCAAATAGCAGGTTCATTTGGTGTTCTAGTTCTTATAGAGCACTTCAAGCACTCAAAGCTTTATACAGCACATTTGTATTCACCCGCTGACACGCACATATTCATACAAGCACTTTTTTCTCCATCTACTTCTAACATCCGCACACACATTCGCACTCCGATGAACTTGGTGTTCAATATCTTGCCCAAGGATACTTTGGCACGCAGACTGGAGCAGCCGGTAATCGAACCACCAACCTTCCAATTAGTAGATGACCTGCTCTGCCTCCTGAGCCACAGCCACCCCCAAGCTCTTTTGTTGCTTGATCCGCACCAATTATTAATGTATACGATGGTTCAACTTCTCAATTATGATGAAATTGTGTACCTGTTTGCATAACACTGGTAACGACTTCAGTCCAGTTAAAGTTTAATAGTTCAGCTTTATGTGGCATTACACTGAAATCCAGTACTTACAGTATATACTGGTATCTATGACTAGCTCAGAGGTAACAGCTTATTAATCAATATTTAAAAGGAACTGGCCTGTCATTTTGCTATGGTAGAACATTTTTTTTTGCTATGTCCTTGCTGTGACACGGCATTCATCACTATACTCTTGTGTTTTTAATCACAGGTCTGTGCTTATATCAGTGTTTTTTAACCAACTTAGAGGGAGTTTAGCACTTAATATTGTCTGTGCAGATGCCAGACTATATTCGTGCTTTTGTACTAACACCAGCCAATTCTTATCGTGATTAAAACAGTAACCTTGTTTTTATTTTAATGGCTAAAGCGATGACATTGGGAATTTGTAGATGTATTATGAGGGTTACCAGGCAGAGGGTTATACATTGTTCTAATCCCCTCGGGCCTTAGATAAACACTGAGCACAGTTAGTTGAGTCTTAAGGGCACAAATGTGAATGTGTGAATAGGCACATTGGCAAAGACTGCAAAAACAGTGAAGCTTGCGCACATCTTGTTGAGGGTGAGTGTGCATTGATACGCCATGTGAAAAGACTGACTGATGTTCATGCAGTTTCTTAACTCAAGGTCTCATTAATATTCTTCTTTCTGTATTTTCTCTTTGCTCCCTCTTTCTTCATTCTTTACCCTCATGGCACTCACCTTTCTTTTGTCTTACTCGTTCCTCTGTCTGTCCACCATTCTCGCGGCACCTTGACCCCTCTGTCTCTCCCACCATCCGTTGTCTCTCTTTAACCATTTTTTTCTCTTCTTCCTCTACATCCCCGTTCTTTTTCTGGCTTCTTTATCTCTTTACCTACCCATTTTTGTTGTCCCTCTCCCTTCCCGCATGTTTCACGGCTCCTCCTTTCACCTCGTATCCCTCCTTTGCTCAACCTCAATCCCCCTCCTCTCTATCCTTCACTCTTTCTGTCTCACCTTCTACTTTTGTGACCCCGTTTGTGACCCACCGTCTCCCATTATTTTTACCTTTCCTTTCTCCATCTTTCTTCATTTCTTCTTCACTTTCCTTTCCTTTCTCCCTCTGTCTCCGCGGCCCACAGACGTATTTACCCCCCAGATGACAAGCTGCTGTTGGAAAAGTATGAAAGCCTGCTCTCGGCCGCCTTTCAGACCTTCCTCGCCGGGCGAGCTGCCTCACTTCAAAAGGAAATGAATAATCCTCTGAAACGAATGAAGGCACGTACGTCAGTGGCAGACTGTCACGGACTCACACACACACACACACACACACACGCACACACACACAGAGCAAGGAAAAACTGCAGAAACCCACACCCAAACATATTCACACAGTATGCAGGCACTTGTGGACAAGCACACGTAAAAGAAAAGTAGCACACACAAATTTCTATTAAGATTCTGCCCATAGAGACAAAAAGGATGCACAAATAATTCAGAAAGTGTGCCGCAGCCCTTGGTATTTGTTAGAACACCTTAAAAAATGTCCTTCTTCTCCTCTCTACCTTTCCACTGTCATTCACTCTTCTCACAAATATTTATTATGTTTTGTACATGAGCTTTTAAAAGCAAATCAAATCCCACACAACAATGTCCCTTTTATTACTTTATTTGCTTTACAGTTAGACTCTGTTTTCCCTTTCTGTAAAGGTGAGTGCTGAGGAGGCTTCCAAGCTCATAGCAGTTGCTGCCCACACGTTTCACTGTATTTTTCTGAAGTTTAATTACATATTTTATCGCACTTAAACATATACACACATATTTGCAGGTGCATACAATAAGAAACCTGTGCGTTCGTGCATTTAGCGGTGTGGTTATACAGTGGTAAAAGTCATTGCATGCGTATAAATGCCAGTACCTCTGCGGTATCAGGAAAAATCTTCAGCTAAGCTTTGAAGGTAAAGGTATGAAGAGACCTCGCAGAGGACAACAGCTGATTTCCATACCACATAACTTCGCAGGGATGAGAATGGGAGATAAAAGGAATGATGAGTGGAGAATTAAAAATATAGTCATAAAGTAAAAAGATGGTGAGACACTGATAGAGAGTTGTTTTGTGACTATTGTTTTGACTTGACTAGAGTACAAAAAAAAATGGAGAGAAAGGGGCAATTTTTGGTTTTCATGTCTGGTTATGTATTCAAGGCGAACAAATCAATGGAATGAAAAGGCACAGGGGAGGGAATTGTGGGATATTTAAAAACATGGAGCGAAGACGCAATGATGAGGAGGAATGATGCAGATAGAACAAAAAACTGTAACTGCTTTTGGCAACTGAATAGCAATGGTGAATACTGTGCTGAATTTGGATATTTTTGACAGTAGTATTGACATTACAAATGCATATCAAAGTACTGTCATATAGAACCATCGCAGCTTTTGTAGAAACTGCCTCAACAGTTTGTAGCTTGTCGCTGTTTTTTTTTTCCCCTCCTAAAACTTATTGTGTGTCCTTTAAAGAATGGAATCTCTGCAGAGCATTTTTAGAGATGTCAATCAAAGACCGGTCAGAGCCGAAACAAAATATAAAGGGAGAGAGCGTTGCTTTTGTGTTTCCTATCTAATAACACGATCATGAGTGACAACTCGACTGCTCTTATTGAGAGGCAGAGTGTGAGATACTAATCTTGACCATTTATGGTGAAAAAAAGATGTTCCTGAACTGCAGTATGATATTCATCAGACCACAAAAAAAAAAAAAAAACACATTTCATGCAAATATTTTATTATCTCATGTTTAAACATTACTTCTAGCTTTAAGCCCATCTACAGGTTGTTTGCAGGTACCTTTCTGAAAGGACTTTGAATGAAAGAGGGGTTTTTGTTCATCCCGGCCCTGTTTAACTTTCTTAATATATTCACTAGCAACTTTAATAGGTACACTATGCTAGTACCGGGTTAGAACCATTTTTTGCCTTCAGACCTTCCTTAATTCTTCATGGCATAAATTCAACAAGGCCCTGGAAACATTCCACTGAGATTTTGGTTCACATTGACATGATGGAATCACATAGTTGCTGCAGATTGGTGCCCATTCCACCACATCCCAAATGTGCTCTGTTGTACTGAGATCTGGTAACTGTGGGGGCTATTTGAGTACAGAGAACTCATTGTCATGTTCAGGAAACCACTTGGAGATTATTTGAGCTTTGTGATATGCAGCACTATCCTGCTGCAAGCAGCCATCAAGATGTGGTCATAAAGGAATGGACTTGGTTAGCAACAATGCTCAGGTAGACCATGGTGTTTTAACAATGCTCATTTAGTACAAAGGGGCCAAAGTGTGCCAAGAAAATATCCCCCACACCATTACAGTACCCTCAGCCTGGATCCATGCTTTAATGTTGTTTACACAAAATACCCGACTTGCAACCTGACCCTACCGTTCCCAGTGTTGCAGCAGAAATTGAGACTCGTCAGACCAGGCAATATTTTTCCAATCTGCTGTTGTGTGAATTGTATCCTCAGTTTCCTGTTCTTAGCTGACAGGAGTGGCACCTGGTGTGGTGCCACTCCCGTGGTAGCCCATCTGCTTCAAGGTTCGACGTGACGTGCGTTCAGAGATGCATAATTTAGTTTTAACGAGTGGTGATTTGATTTACTGTTGCTTTCCTATCAGTTCGAAGCAGTCTGGCCATTCTCCTCTAACCTTACCCGCCTTGCTGATTCTGCCACTCACTGGATATTTCCCCCTTTTCAGGCCGTTCTCTGTAAATCGCATAAATGCACTGAGTTGATGTTGTGTGATTGACTGATTTATATATTAAAATTAATAAGCATTTGTCATGTATGGCCCTGGTAGTTTCTCTCCCCTCCATCTCTGCTCTTTGTTTTATTGCGTGCCCCTTGCAACAGAGACCTGGCAGATGAGAGACAAGTGAAGGGAATATAATGTCATTCGAAGTGATGACAACTTGTTATGTTACTGTAAGCAAAAGCTTCCCAACAAGTGTTAAAACGAACATAACAAAATGAGAACAAGAGAGCGAGACAGAGAGAAGCCAGAACTGCTCTGTCATTGTCAGCCACTGAGACCGTGTGACAGTCTCAATGAAGTCAAAAACAACTTAAACAGAACTGGCATAGAAAGTGTAAAATACCTCCAAACTGGTTTAAGTTAGATTAGCATTTAAAACTTAGTTCATTAAAGAACTTTAATTGCAATTTAGCCCCCCCCCCCCCCAAACCAGTTAATTTCTTAACTTCCTTTGGGTTTTATTGTACCCACACGTTAGGCATGTCTAGTCCAGATTATTACCATTACTTTTACCACACAAAAACACTTAACTGAAAGGTTTTGAGCACAGGGTTTTATTCATAATTTATTGAACAAGGACACAATTTTTGTATTTTTGCCTCTGCACACCACCACAGTGGATCTTAAATCAAGCAATCAATATGTCATTGAAGTGCAGACTTTCAACTTTAATTCAAGGAGTTTTACAAAAGCATTAAGCTGTTAGAAATTACAGACATTTTTATACACTGTCATTTCATTTCATTTTCAGAAGCTCAAAATCAATCGGACAATTGACTAACAAGCAGTTTCATGGCCAGGTGAGGCCTGTTCTCTTGTTACTTCATGACAAATGAAGCAAACATAATACCTGAAGTAAACTGAAAGTGTTGAATTTGTATTTTACTACTTTTCACTGTAATTTTAAACATGAGGTGCAAAGAGACGGCAGTGCAAGTGAGAGAGACCATCATTAGGCTGAAAAAAATTTTCAGCGAGAGAGCAAAAACTTGCCAAATCAACAGTCTGATTCATTCTTAAAAAGAATGAATGCACCTTCAGCTCAGCAACACCAAAGAGCCTGAAAGACCACAGAAGATAACTAAAGTGGATGATGACAGAATTATTTCCATGATTAAGAAAAATAACTCCACAACATCTAAACAAATCCAAAACTCTGGAGAGGACCTAGGAAATCAGTGGAAACACAGAGGGTTTACAGCAAGGTGCAAAACACTGGTTATACTCAAGAAAAGAGCCTGTACGGTTCTAAAAAAAAAAAAATCTTGGGACAGATGAAACCAAGATGAACTTGTACCAGAATGACAGGAAGAGGAAAGTATGGAGAAGGAGAGAAACAGCTCATAATCTGAAGCATACCACATCATCTGTCAAACATGGTGGCGGCAGTATTACGGAATGGGGATGTTTGGTTGCCAGTGGAACTGGGTTACTAGTGTTTATTGATGATGTGACTCCTGATAGAAGCAGCAGGATGAATTCTGAAGTGTACATGGATGTACTGATTGTACAGCACTTCGCAGTGCAGGGGGATAATGACCCATAGCATACTGCAAAAGCAAGCCAAGAGTTTCTCAAGGCAAAGGGATATTCTTCAAGGGCCAACTCAGTCAGTCACTCAATCTCAAGTCAGTAGATGCTTTTCAGTCATTAAATACAAAACTGAGGGCAGAGAGACCCACACGCACGCAGCAACTGAAGGAGGCTACAGTAAAGGCCTGTCAGAGCATCTCAAGGGAGGAGACACTATTTGGTGACATCCATGGGTTCTAGACTACAGGCAGTCATTTGCAAAGCATTTTCATGAAAGTATTAAAAATAATCCTTATATTTAAAATTATGTTAGTTTGTCCAGTTCATTTTGAGCTTCCGAAAATGGGTTACTATGTACAAAAATGGCTATAATTCCTAATCAGTTAATTAATCTTTTTTGTAAAACCCACTGAATTAAAGAAGAAAGCCTGCACTTCAATGACATGTTGACTGTTTGATTTAAAATCCACTCTGGTGTTGTAAAACTACAAAAATTGTGTCTTTGGACAACAAATTATGTTGCAACCTATATATGGCCTAACTATATTTGAATCTACCCATCTTAAGGTTTGCTTTAAACAAATATTTTATTTCTCATATAAACTGATATCTCCTGTTTTGCATAGACTGAAAACAGTATCTTAAATGTACTGCCTGTTAGCGTATTTACTTATATTTTTCACTTGCAATAGGACAGAGGTTATTTGCCAGCATGCCATCTACTATGTTTGGCAGATACTATATTTGCAAGACTCACAGTTGCTGCCTTTGAGGGCTTCTTGGGGCCATGAATTGAAAAATGTCATGGATTGTCACACTATCAAAAGAAAGTAAAGCCTGCATTGTAATCCTAGTGATAACGTGCTGATCGACTGTAGAACACCCTCCTGACTTCTGCCACTGTGCTACAGACAGCCCAGCCACAGGTTGCACTGGTCTCCACAGGGTTTGGCTCACCTTTATTCCTATTCTGATTACAGTTAGGTTGAACAGGTATGAATCAGGTAGTTCCCTCAGCAATCTTAGCTACCAATGTTTTGGTAGCTAAGATTTGAGCTGTGTGCTCAGGTGATGTCTTCTCAGTCCTGCAACTTTTTCACTTGGATGCTGAATCGAAAAGAAGATGTTAAGCAGGAGCATGCTCAGTTTGCCTGAGCAGCTCTGCCAATAAAACAGCACAAGTATACAAACTGCAAAAGATGTCTCTGAGCACTTTACAGTGATTGCAGATCCCATCAAAGCGGCAAGGACTGCAAATATATGAAAGCAATACAAGAACAGTAAGAATATGGAAGCCTCACTGAGTTTAATTTTTTAAAGTAAAATTGCAGTCTTGCAAGCCAGAGGGGGGAAAAAGGTTTGCCTTCCAATGACAACAAAGTATTGTTCGTATAAAATATCCTACATGGATCCTACATGGATCCTACATGGACAGAGATCATAATAATAGCACAGTATTGTTAACATGCTGCTTTAAATTTGCAGGTTGTCACGCACAGAGTTTAAAATGTTTACTTTGGAAAGCAAAGTAGAAAAAAAATAATCATAGCAAGTTGGAAAATGTTTAATAGTGACAGTGGAGCCCAAATTTCACGTGGACTCTCAGTTTTAGAACACTTGTTCTCAAGAAAAGATAAATAGCTCTAAGTTTGTGTTTAAATTCTGTACATGTGTCAGATTTGGTTTTCTAATGTACTGTAAAGCATCTCAAAACATCCATGTAATCTGCTTTGGTGCAATTTAACAAGGTAATGGTCCTTCAGTGATTTTTTCAAACCACTGTGGGTGGGGAAGCGCTCACCTCGTGAAAAGGAGGTGAGTATTGAGTTGGCATACTTTTTGCTGCATAGTAATGCCTGCAATTTGTAAATGAATTTATCAAAGCAATGCAGTGTAATACCATGATATTTAAAAAAAAAAAGTAGTTTTTACCTCATCAGTATGACCCATTTATGGCTGGGCACAACGTGGCAATTTCTTTTACATTTTGTAAGCCACTGGGGTTCTCTTCAGGTGTATTAGCCCCTGCAGTCTTAAGGAGAAATACTGCAATAGACAAAGAGTCCGAAATATTTAATGTTGTAATCGTGAAAAACTTAAATACAGCTTAAATTGCTAGACTTTACTCAGGCTGAGTGTCCCTACAGCATATTTTTCTCAGTGCCATTCCTTTTTTTTCAGTCGCTCTCAATGATGAAAGCCCTGCACCCAGCATCATTTTCAGAGCACTCTGAATTTATTTGTTTATTTATTTTGCAGCCGCTTTGGGTCCTTGTTGTTGAAAACTTCCGAACTTTTCAGAAAGGCACTGTTGTTGTCACTTCAGCTGCTTTTCAGGAAGCAAATCATATAGACGGGACCGGTCACCCTGATAACCAAGAACATGACGGAGAGGTTTGTTGCGGCCGTGTCCATTTGTGTTTAGACAAAAAGCGAAGGAGTGATGCTTTTCTGTCACATGACCACGCTTAAAGTGGTGATATGTTGTCAAGATATTGTTGTCATAGAAACAAAACCCACACACGCAGTGATGGGAGTGCTTTTTTTTTTTTTTTTCTTGATGAAGTGTTGTGATGGAGCAATCCTCAGCATCCAGCCAGCAGTTTTCTGCCAGAGAAAATATATGGACATACATCCTAAATAACTCAGCAATTACCTGCTGGCTTCCCTTATAATATATCTTTTTGCTTTTATTATTTATTTTTTTTACTGGTCTTCTTAAAATATGAGGCTTTGATAAAGATTTTTAAATCTGTATCTGGCACTAGTTCAGCTAACAACTTTTAAGCTTGCACAGTTGAAAGCCACTAAAACAACCACCACCAAAAAGCCGCGAGACATTCAGAAACAAGCAAAAACTCTATCAAACTTTATCAGCCCAGTGATGCATACTTTAACATTAAAGTACAAAGTCTTTCAGACAAGGAAATATGCCACTGTAAATGTTCACACACTCACCAACAGTGTGAGCCAGGGGCACACTGACCTTTTCACAAACCCCAGAAAGCGGCTTGATGGCTTATCTGAGAGAAAACAATCACTTTTCATCTGTATTTGAGCAGCAAGTGGGAGCTTGTTATGTCTCAGCCATGAAGCAACATTAATCACCTTTGCCTGCATTTCAGCAATGGCCAAATGGCCAAGGCGTCAGTGTACTGGCGAACGCCAAAACGCTGCCTTCATGAGCCCTGCCAGCGAGCGGTGCATGCTCAACCGGGGCCTCTCTGCTAACCCACCCTCCCCCAGATAAGGCACACGCAGCTCTAAAATTAAACTTTTTCATCCTTTCCTTTTATATTTTTTGATGATTCAAGTTTCTTAAAACCCATTTGACTTCAAAGCAATAAGATATGAAATATCAAAGCATTCTTATTATTTTTGATCAGTGCATCCTCAAGGTTTTAACGACCCTGTTAATCTCTGTTTACCAAAATCAACACCTTTGCCATGTTCTCATCTGTGTTTTCTGTATGTGTCGGTGTGTAGGAAGAGGACATACTGGATCTGCTGGAACAGTGTGAATTGGACGATGAGAAGCTGATGGGCAAATCCTCCAGGCAAAGAGGCCCTAAGGTGGGTGAGAGAGGGAGAGCTAGGGAGACACGTAAGCTAGGAGAGAATAGGGAGAATAGGGGCCACATGCATCAGAGGACCTAAAAAAAATGTGCAAAGAAGAGTGACAGAGGCAGAAAGAGGGAGGGAAGAGGGTGGCAGGTAGTCAAATGCCTAGAGCTAACGCCCACAGAAAGCACATAGGACGTGATTCAGAAAAATAAAGAGGGGGGTCGTGGGTTAGGAAGAAAGAAAAGAATCAGATAGAGGCCCAAAGAAAAGACCCAACTCCCTTAGGGGAGAGCTGTCAGGCTGTCTCTCTCACTCTCTCCCTGCTATCTTTCTTTCTGTCTATCTCCCCCTTTTTCCTCTTTCTCTCTGTCACATACACCTACACGCCCCCTCGATTTCCCACGACAGCACATTACTCCCTCCATCACCTTGCTTCACTCTCCTCCCTTCACCTCTCCATCCCTTTCTTTCCCTGCACATCTACATCCATCCCTCATTCGAGAGCTAAATTGGCTGGAACACTTAGAGTGTGTTAGGGACTCGACAGGGCAGTTCAGCGCCACATTAGAGAGGCCTTAGCTGGAATGAGGACTTGTTCAGACACAATCACTGTTGTCCAAATTAATTTAGGCCCCGTCAGTTTCGATGTTACCGAGTGTGCAGAGAGAGACATCGAGAGGAAGGAAAAGAAAACGCTGTGACGGATAGATTCACTCCTTGGGGTGTAGCGCTCACAAGCCATCTGGTGAAACTGAACCAACGAGTGTGCGAAAGCCAGAAAAAGAGGAGTGAGGCGAAGGGATTAGAAACAGGATTTTTGAGTGAAGGAAACAAAGCTAGGTTTGTTATTGCTGGGGAAATGTTGAGGCTGAGAGAGAACAAAAGGTGGAGAAGAAGAAAGGCGGAAAACGAAATGGGGAAAGGGACAAAGAAAGAGCAAGCAAGTGTCCTCAGGTTATCTTTCCCTTTTTCCTATTATTGACTTTCTTGCTCTTTTCTTTTTTTACTCCAACTCTACAAATTTTTAACATACACCTTATCACGGTTGTTCCTTATCATGTTGCTCTCTATCCCCGCTTCTCTCCTCAGCTCATCATTTAGCTTGATTTTACCCAGTCACTCCCTCAAGCTCCTCACATTTTTCTCTCTCATCTCATCTTTTCAGTGCTCTCTCTTTGTCTTTACTCTCCACTGTTTATTCACTGTCCGTCCTCGCATCCTTTTCTCTCTGTCCTCTTGTATGTCAAGAGCTCCTTTCTCTCCATGTTCATTTCCGTTTCTCTCCATCTATTCAGTGCCTCCTCTCTGTATCTGCCATACTCAGATTCACCTTGTCCTCCTCTTTATTTCTCAGCCCATCAATCTGATGTTCCCATCTTCCCTTTTATTCTCCTCTCATGTATTTAATCTCTCTCTGTCTCTGTCCTCCATCATTCACCCACACAACTACCCAGCAGTGGCTGTGTAAGCCCTGTGATCACTTCCTGCCCATTAATTTGGGTGGGCTGACAGCGTTGCCCGAACTGACTGTTGAATAACAGATGTATAAATGCTTTATTAATGCTTTCAATGTGCCCCCTTCCAGGATGTGAAATGCACACTAAACTTAGTGAACTCCAAAAGTAAAACAAAAGCAAAAGCTTGTGTTTGTGAAATCAAGCATCATAGTTGAACTTATGAGAGCAAGGTGAAAATACTTAGATAAGCAGACGTACACCAGCAAGTTGGTTTCAAAGAAATCCTTAGAAGTTTCAATAGCTCTTGTACCCACAGAAATTTTCTTTTTCATTTGTGGAAACAAATTTTTTTTTTTATGAAACATTTAAAGAAAACGCATTAAAGAAAAACCTCAAAACATTTAAGAAATGCGTGCTTTACTTTGAACTTAACCTTTACATCACATTTGTTCTATGTATGAAGCCAGCCATGTTCCTTTTTATAGTGACAGCATATAAAGCAACGAATGTGTGCAATTGTGTATGTGCGCATAATGAGCCTGCAATTACATACACACATGTGGGCATGTGGGCTAGCCGTGTCACCGGCAGGTCTCCCAGTGACAGATGGTAATGAGTTTCGGGTGAGGCGAGGCCGACGTCTCAACATCTTCATATTTATGTGTGTGTTTGTGTGTATGTATTATTGTACTTTTGTCCTTGTGAGTTTCTGGTTTAGTCGTAGACCTTTCGAAGGGGGACGTTTTCCCAAAACGAGGTCATTTTGGATGGTTTGGTTTAAAAAGCAAATAAAGTCGGTGCAGTGTCCCATGAGGATAAAAGCAGAAAGATGTTTATGTGTGCGTAAGAGTACGTGTCCATGTGTGTACTGTCATGTCATTTTCTTCTGTGCATGTGGTTTTCTGTGGGCATCTTTTTTTCCCCCCTGTATAATTATAAATTCATGCATCTCTATTCCTATGTTCTAATCTATAGTATGATTGTTCATATGGCCTATGTCTTTGTACCCTTGCCAGACCTTGACCGGCATGCCAGAATGTAGTCAGACTCCAAGACGCCAACGACCAGACTACCTGGCTGACTTCACCAGCGGCAGCAGTGCTGATAACTCCTGCTCCTCCTCAGAAGAGGAGGAGGAGGAGAGGAGGAAGGTGGGAGGAAGAAGAAGCGGAGAGAAGCGAGGGGAAAAGAAAGTTTCCTACGACCTTGGCGATAGCAAGGAGAAGAACTTGGCTGAGCGCTCAGGTAGAGGGGCAGGATGTGTACAGGTGTCTAAGAAAGTGTTTAACACAAAACCAGAGTGTGGGGGTTTGATAGGGACTTGCTATCTTTTTTGTTTACTTTGTTCTGGGCTCACTTGCTTTCTCCTCATTCCACTTTCTCTTCTTTCTGCCCTGTTTGTTTATTTCTTTCTATTTTAGCTGAAGTCTTTCATCTGATTACGAGCATTACCCTAATTGCTAAAACAACCCTGCTTTTCAGATGTGTAAATGTGAACAGTCATACGCCTACATATTTACACATTTTTAATATTTGAGTTTGAATGTCCAGCTCATTTAGGATTTACTTTGACTATGACAGGGAATGAGATGCAGACAGGAGTTATACGGTATAGTGAGACTCATGTATGTGTGGCAAAGCTTCAATGTACTTCCTGACCTTTGCATTTATAATTTCAGAACATACAGTGCGGTCTGAGGGGTGTACTACAAAGCAAGATTAATCAGTTAGTGAGCTATATTGAGCTTTAAACCAGATTTTTCAGTGTCACAAAGGTGGTTCTCTTTTTACCTCTTAGATCACCATAGTAACTGATGCTGAAAGCATCACCTGGTCCAGGTTACGTTCAGTTTCAGTTTGAAATACGCTGGAAGTGCCACGTTTTCACTCTTAAGTGCCATAGGAATATGTTTTATATATGCAACCTGTTGAGCCATAGCACCAGCAGCTGAAGCTGTGTGGTGGAGTTACAGCAGCAGAAACTTAGAGGATATACTGTACAGTCATTCAGTCACAAAAATGTTTTTATGCTAATCTCCTGCTAAGTCTGTTTCACACTGTTAGAATAACAACAGGTTGAGCACCGATTAGAAAATAAATGTATTATCACCAAGATATCTATACAATCTATAAAAATAATTTCACTAAATTGATTTAAGTGTCTTCTTTATTAGGCCACGGGAGAGTGTCAGAACTAAACACACCGAGAAACCTTTAATGTTTAAATCAGGGAACGTCAACTGGCGGCCCGCGGGCCACATCCGGCCCGCCAGAGCTTTCCATCCGGCCCGCGACAGGGTACTG
>JAVDPK010019080.1:0-36907 GCA_034780415.1 Cichlasoma orientale | reverse complement strand
GGCTTAAAACTTATCTTAAACAATGGCTAAAGAGGAATCAGATATGTGATCATTAATTTGATTTTAATGTGCTGTAATTAATGGTGTATGTTTTATATCTGTTTTTGTGTTTTTGTATTGTGGGTCTTTATGTATTTTTTTTTCTTCTCCTTTCATGTGTAACTTAAAGCTTCCGTTAATGCTTCTGTTGTTTAGAATTAGATTTGCTGTTTGATGTTTTTTCGTTTTTGTTTTTCTTCTTGTTTATTTGTCTGATCTGCCAGGGATGACAGATGAAAAGTAGCCGTTTTGGCTAATTCTGCCATATTTACATTGAGTTGTCCATTAATGTGCATGGTCCCTTTTAAATAAATAAATACAAATCTCAAATCTCAGTTTGACAGCCATAAAATAGTATATTTTCACCAAAATCTCACCAGTGTCTCAGTATGATGTGCAGTGTATCCTTAAAAAAATGAGGATACAGGACAAATGCAGGACAAAAGAAGGACCAGGCCTTAAAAAAAACTATCTACAACAGATAAAAAATATCTGAATGAATCTGGTCCTTCAGTGGATCCAGCAACTGTTTGCTGAAGCCTCATCAGAAATGGTCTGAGTAGAAGGGTGGCTGTCAAGAAATCATTCTTAAGGAAGGGAAAGAGTAAGAAAGGGTTGAGGTATCCAAAATTATGCAAGTACTGGAATGATAACTCCAAATCTTTCATTTTTGGTTCAACGTGTCATCAATATGAATGGAGGAAGTCAGGAGAGAGGTACAGCAATGAGTGTCTACAGCCATCCATGAAACCCAGTGGAGGTTCTGTCATGGTTTAAGACTGCATTTCAGCCAGCGGTGCAGAAAAGTACCATCAGATTTTGATCCACCATGCAATACCATCTGCCAGGTGTCTGATTAACACTGGCTTTATTTTTCAGTATGATGATGATCTCAAACACATTGTCAATGCAGTGAAAGCACATCTGGATAGAAAAACACAAAGTAGAACACTATCAGTCATGGATTGGCCTCCCCAGAGCCCAGACATCAACATTATTGAAGCAGTGTGGAATCATCTTGACAGAGAATGGAACAAAAGGCAGCCAACATCCAAGGGAGAGTTTTGGAATGTCCTTCAAGGAGCCTGGAGAAACTGTTCCTGAAAACTACTTAGAGAAATTACAAGAAAGCTGCCTAAGAGAGTTCAGACTGTGTTGAAGAATAAAGGTCATACCAAATATTGACTGTCACGATGGTCAGAATTGTACAAATTGTACAAAGTCTGTTTTTACCTCATATGCTGCATTTCAATGTAAGTTTGCCCATGTTTCAATAAATAAACCTATGTCCCATTTTCTCAGCA
The DNA here is from genome assembly GCA_034780415.1 of Cichlasoma orientale. Classification (NCBI taxonomy): domain Eukaryota; kingdom Metazoa; phylum Chordata; class Actinopteri; order Cichliformes; family Cichlidae; genus Cichlasoma; species Cichlasoma orientale. The sequence goes on along the minus strand of JAVDPK010019080.1, from coordinate 35,564 downwards.
CATCATAAAGAAATAAGGGGTGGCTCAAGACTTTTACACAGTACTGCAAATAAAAGAGAACATGCCGGCACTTCTTGGATATAATATTAGATACTATATCTAATATTCTAAGCTTACCAAAATTGTTACAGAATAACTTCAGTTTTGGATCTCAGAAAATCTCATTTAAATTTAGTGTAAAGATTGTTTGTAGGAGACTTACATGTCCACATTACTATTATGATTTTTAAAAAAAAAAATCTGCTCTGCTCTGCAGTAAACTGTTTTAATAAAAGGTTATAACATTTAAGTCAGCTCATATAGTGCGTCATCTTCAAAATTGATGTAGTCTGAATTATAATTCAAATTTCCAGTTTTATTATACAGATTCTCAGTTGCTACAGAGTGAGCAACTGCTTTGCTTCAGTTCTGCAAATAATACTTTATTCTAGTACTATAAGACAGTGAGCAGGCCCGAGCAAGGTCGCCCTTCATTTTTAATTTGTTGCTACGGTATCTTGAAGATCTAATAACTGTTCCATAATGTATAAGCCCACAGCGAAAGCAGCAGCCAGAGATTACAGCATGCTGAAAGAGGTAAATGTTTTTAAAAGCATCATAAATACTTCCCTAATGATGACCGTAAAAGCCGCTGCAAATGTAATACATGTGGTTTCTTGTTCATTCAGTTATTTGGAAAGCCTTGAGAACGGCTCTATTAAAGGGGAAGTGACTGCACTGAGGATTCCTACGCAGAGGGCCTGTTTTTTTCTTTTTTTTATATATATATATATTTTTGGTTGCACATCAAAAAAGATGGCATGTTGTTTTTATTTGGCTCTGGTTCTTTATTTTTGATAACAGTAAATCACCACTGGATGGCAGTAAAAGAAAGCATCTGAATAGTAGGTACTATCCAAGGGCGCAGTTGCTGCACAAGGAGAGGGAGAGCGTGTGTGTGTGTGTGCATGCGGTGTATTTGTGTTTGTGTGTCTGTGAATTTCTTTTTTTTTTTTTTTAAGTTTAGGTGGGTGGCCAGACAGAGAAAAGAGACAACTTGAGCGTATTGTTGCAACGTGGTCCAAATTCTAAGCTCTCATGGTTCTCTGCAGAAAACCCTGCAAGAAGAGATGTGGCCAAGTAAAAATACTAGACATAAAATTAATAATATTCACAAATGGTGATTGAAAGGTAACAGTTCTCTCCTGAAGGACACAAACTAAAGATAATTTTTTAGTTGAGAACATTTTTTTTTCTTTTGTTAGTGGAAAAATACAGAAATCATCAAAATCAATTAAAAGTGACTGCTGAAAGCAGGACTTACTTAGACGATAGTTTACTGTACAGCAGCAGCTCACTGTACATGGTGCACATGTGAGGCAGCTCCATGATCAGCCATGTATCCGTTTTTGTAAATATTAATGAAAACACCTGGGTGTGAACTTATTTCCTTTTTAGGAGTATTTTTTTTGTTTGTTTGTGTTTTCACATCGTTATATTGCGACATTCTGTCATTGAAGTGACTTAATAAACACCAGTCTGATCACCAAAGTAGCAACATTCACTGTCCAGTTGCTTTGGGCTGTCTGGACTGTACTAATAATTTCCATATTCTATTAATCATACAACTCTGACTCCACTGTAGGTTTAACACATAATTTAAACCTTAAATTTTTTTTGAGTGACAGTATAACGACCAGTCTTTCACATTTCTCTCGATGACAGAAGAACCATGCTTGTTAAAGGTTTACTGACACTGGATCACTTTAGAGCAAACACACCCGCACGCGCTCACTTTATAAAGTGAGCGTGTGCGCGTGTGAATTCGGATGGAAGGGGCCCAGTTAGGTTGGCCTCAGCACTGCGTAGAAATGTGTCAGGATTTCCATCCGAGCCTCCTCCTTCTTCTCTTGACCCAGGAGTCTGCAACCACAAGAAAAGCGCTGACATTTGAAATACAGAAGGTAAGAAGCATACCCAAAGTGCTTGTACCAACTGTTGTATTCTCTTTCTTCCATTCCACTCAGTTGCAAGACAAGCTGAAATACTCTTTGACAGCCTCAAACAAGTAGTTACTGTTACTACGATTATATAGCTATTCCCTTCCACCTCTTCTGTACCCATTTTACCTTACGCTACTTTTGAGAAATGAATACCCCATATGTTTTCATTTTTAGCACGTAATACTAATTTTGTGTTCTATATTTTGCTATATTGTTTTGGTTTTGTTTGAGAAATCATACACATCATAGTTGCAAGATTAACAGTATTGTAATGGCAGCATTTCAGTTTGAGTAACAGTGTTGTCCCGGCCTTTTCTGAGAAGTAGACTAAAGCCAGACCTCTTGGATTTTCTGACAACTCATCAGCATCATTGTACAGAAACAACTGCGTGTGACCCACTGTGTTGATAGCTCACAGGCAGCAAAATATGTGCTGACTACAAAGTAGAACACAAATGTGCTATAATTCAAAATCTGATTTCAGTTTGAGTATTACTGCTCTGTTGAAATGCTTTCATTACTAACATAAAGTACTATAAAGACTACTGAAGTGCTATGGAGGCACAGCAGTGTAGTCTAGGCTGATGTTGACTGATGATAAAATACAGAAAAAAACACAAGGAGGAGCTGATATACTGTGCCTCCCCGGCCCACATTGAGCTGCAACGAATGTGATGCAAATGGAATAACATCAAGGGCTGACATTTTATTTTTGCACTTTGGTTTACAGTATGTGTGGTTGCCCTTTAAATCACTTGTGATAATTTTGAACATGACTCCTTCTGTCGACCCCTTTTAGGTCCCACCTCCAAAAAAAAAAAAAAAAAAAAAAAAAAAAAAAAAAAAAACTGCTAATACTCTGTAGTGGGAGAGCAGCTTTGTCACAGTCAAACCGAAAACTATGAAAAAATATTTACGGTCCGAGCAATTATTTTTGGAAATGACTGATAACATGTGCTTCCCAGCCCATGTGTGACATTCACATTACACTGAACATAGTTCTGCACTGCTGAAATGTCCTTCTCTTTATTTGTCAGTGTGAAAAAGGGGTTTGTGTTCACATTTATTTCCTGTTTTCAGTTCAGCTCATTGCAGCTGTGTATCCATTTATGTCAAACCACTGGTATCTGTATCCCCACATCCCAATTTCCTACAGTAAACCCGTGGTTGTCTGCTTCATGCCAGCCTTCAAACTGCATCTTGCTTCCCAGTATATTTTCACATTTCGAGATGATCAGCAGGTGTGGACTCTACAAAACCTTTTTCTTTTTTTCTTTCCGTCATGTTCTCTATCTTCCTGTGTCAGAAGCATTCATCCCTCTCTCTCAATTTGTCTTTCTCAGTTTCTCTATTAGCTCTCTGTTTCTTTCCTACTCTATCAGTCTGACTTCCCAAGAAGTATCTGATGTGTGTGCTGCTTTGATGCTTACTTTACAAACTTACCATTGCTGACTTTGCTCTCTCTCTCTAACTATGCTGCTCTTCTTCACACTTTTTCATTGCCTGGTGAAGGAAAGTGGAAGTTCCCCCTCTACTTCCTCCCACATGAATACTGAGACCTCTCTCTTTTTTCTCTCTGACCACAAACCAGAGGCCTTTTGCAGAGATGTCTGCACAGGGTGTCACAAAGTTGGCCTCAAAAATCTGAACTAGAAGCTTCATTTCCAGTGAACTGAAAATATAATTAGCTTGAAGCATGACTTTAAATTGATCTATCTGTATATATTTGCATAAACTAAATGATTCAGAAGTTGCTAACATGTATACCATTAAGTGAACCTGTTACATCAGCCATGTGGGTAGAGCCACAGAAGCACAGATAACCACCCTTGCTAGCGCAAATCCCAAGCAGAAATATTGCAATATACCACATCTTCTCCAATGTTTAAACTGTGGCACAACAGCAGCCAGTCACTGAATTGCATTAATCTTCCCCCCGCCTTCAAAAAATGCAAGCAACAAATGCAAGCAACACAAAACAAAGTTACCATATGATATCTAGTCAACATTATTACTTCTAAAATATGGGTGTGTAACAGAAACTAACTAGGCATGTGGGTTGTCCCGTGTGCTTGCATATCTCATGTTGGTGTGTGCGGAGGTTTTAGGGCCTGTCCAAACATCCACCACTACCTGGCAGGAAAAACAGGAATAGGACTTGTCACCAAGCAATTGCACAACATTGATGAGGATTCACACTCGGCTGAGAAAAGATCTGGAACTACTCCCTGTACTGTGAGCTGAAACCTAAAGGACAGGCTACACTCGAGTAGCTCAGACAGTGTGATTTTTAACTTAAACACCATTCATCTTTATTAACACATCGTTGCCAAATGTAAATATTGTTCAGTGGTAGCTGAACTGCAAGTACTGTAAGGATATGTATTTTCTGTTTGCTGATAGAGCAATTAAACTGATCAGCCCAGCCAAAGATGGTTCATATAGTCATATTTATTCACAGTATACCAAGGTTGCTCTTGATATGCTGTGCACTGGCTTTCTACAGTACTAGTATGAGGTGTGCTAAGTGTTAATCTGAAGGTGTCTGTATGTAGGGTGGATACCAGTAGTTTCCAGTGCTTTTGACGGCGCCATGCAGCTTTTATTGTCTAACAGGATTTGCAGAAGAAGTGTCATGGGGAGTGGAACCTGGCAGAGGAAGTCTTGCAGCCACAAAGCTTTATTCAGCTATCTGTCCTAAAAAGAAAACAGCAAAAAAAAAAAAGAGGCTCTAGGTGCACAATACCTAGCAGCCGCATATCATGCCAGTATTAACAGCAGGTTCCACAAACCAACAATGATTGTTGTGGCTTACAAATCATACAGGCAGTGTTCTATACTTTATTTATGTAGCAGCTACAAAATGCTACACTGCTGTATTTTTCAGGAGAAAACACATTCAGTCCCTTGAAATCTTACAGCTAAAATGGCCTGTTGATTAGACAGGTCATCATAAAACAAAGAGTACTTACTTCATTAACATAGTTACTTTGATTTCAGGTTCATGTACTATCATTTGCCCCGACCACTGAAAACCATGACATTGACTCAAACGCTGGCACCGACTAAAAAGTAAATTTTCCACGTCAGACTCCAAGCACTATCATAGTAACTATGATCAATAATAGATCAGTTATAATTAATATAAAATAAAATAAAAATAGTGACCAAGAGAGACAAATAACTGCGATGATTACCAAAAGCAAAAATAATTACAAGGAAATTTGGCATATTCTGACATGTTCATTACCAAAGAATTTACAGTGTCATACTGCAATAACTTCCTATGTAATATCAGTTGTTGAGAACAAAATTATGCAACAACAGTGAGTGGAAACCAAAATTATGAACTGATTCAGGGCTACAAAAAAAGTTGGTTGTCTTTTCGTATTAATTACTGGCTCAAAATGATGGCAGCAATCTATTTTCTTCATAACTTACAAAGATATTTCCCTTTTTTTTCCTTTTTTTTTTCTTTGTTTTGTTTTTTTTGCAACATGAGCACTACAAAGTGAAGGCAGGTGTATCACTCCCATGCTGAAAGTATGACTCAAACAGAGATATGATCTAGATGGGAACAAACAATCAACTGACAGACAGAAAACTGGAGGAATCTGAACATGAAAAGATACAGTTTGGGGTCTGTTCAGTTTTGCGAGAGCCTTCGGGCAGCTTTGATTTTGTATGTGTTTGCTGTGCGAATATGTGTGAGGGTGTGTGTGTGTGTGTCTGTGTGCAACACACTGATTAAAGAAGTAAGGGGGTGAAGAAGACTGCTCTGACATTTGAAGCTTCAACAGGCTCTAGTGCCCACCTGTTCATAGACAAAGACCCGAGCGGAACAAACAGTCATTACACTGCAAACTAAGGCAATCCTCTGTGGCTGTATAGTATGGATTTAGGAGGCTCGTCTGCACACTTAATTTTTTAGAAACGATTCCTTACCTAGATAAAAGATACTGCAGGCAGTTTACACTGTGGTTTTGTATTTCCTCATATAGGCTCATGAGTGTTGTGTTATTGAAGCTGCCAGATGCTTCTATCTTTTTGTTATTTATTAATTTGTTAACATTTGAGCAACATAACATTTTGGTTAACGTGACTAGTATTCAGTGTGTGCTTAAAGTTCCTAAATTTCCCTCAAGTCAAACTAATCAGGCCACCCGATGACCTATTTATGAATTATTTTAAAAATGTATTGCTGCTTGGTGCTGGCTGTGGTTCACCTGGTAGATTGCTATCTGATTTATATATATATTTATAACCACTTTGCTTTATCAGAGATGGTCACAGTCAGTTTCAGAATAAACATTTTTTTTCTTTCTTTTTATTATTCCTGCTTATGAGATTGGCCTTTTATATGACTTAAACTGACAGCAGGCATAAATCAGTACAACTGAGATATACTTTATTTTTTATAATATGAAGCAGAAATTAGAGATACAGACAGTACTAAGAAAAATCTTTCTTCATCTGCAGTTAACTATTCTATAGAACTAAACTTACCCCCAAACAACAACGACTTTGGCTGATAAGATCATTCAAACACAACACACTAGGATCTCAACAAATCCCGTGAGTCCCAAAGTCACCAATTCAAGTGTCACCTGACGATCAGTTCACCATTTGGTGTGTGCGTGTTTTGATTTCAATTTCATTGTGAAAAACACTGGAACACCATCACTTATGACCACGATTACAGATGCAAGATGCACAATTCACATTCAAACAATAACAGAAAAAATGTGGATGTGGAAAAGTGACGTTTTCAAAGGACCTTGATCTCATACTCTTTTATGTGGCATCAACAGATTTTAACATTCCATTTTTTATCTTGCAATAAAATATTTTATTTGCAAGTAAGGTACAGTTTGCATGTTTTGCAGAAAACAATACAGCAATATGTTTGTCCTCATGTCTCAAAATTCATGAAACAGACAAAGCAGTAAAACCATGACTAGAGTAAAGAGAATGTCATGCCTCAAAATATACATTGAATTCTTCACAGCAGTGTGTCTTCATGTATGGTTACTATTGAAAAAAAAGGGCTTAAGAATACTCCAACTTCCTTCACCATATTCAGTGTTAAGTCCAGAGAAATTATCATAGAATTTAAATTCAATATGCATCTTTTTTTTTCATAAATAAATCACATATTTTAAGACATAAAAATACACAACCTATGTAAATACCTGAGAGCCCTCACATCAGAAAGTTGGTATCGATATCAAAGTTGATCAATCAGCACACATATATGGATAATTTTTTCATATTCAGTGCCAAAATATACACTGTCTGTATATTGTTTCTTAAAAAATACAATGCACCCGGAACCCTGCCTTTTACATTTTTTGTAAACATTTTAAATTAAAAAAACACACAAAGTTCACAAAACTATTTGCAACATTTCAGCAGAAAAATAGACATTTACCACACTGTACAAAAAACATTCCCCCTAATCTGTAACAATAGCAGTAATCTTTCAAGTAAAGTCCTCACTCACTAGGAAAGCTGACAAAAGACCTTTTTTTTTTGTTATATTTTATTTTTTGTTTGTTTGTTTATATGGCTGCTTTAGTAAAGAAAAAAAGTGAGACAAAAATATGTCTATCTGTCAACAGATAGATTAATATAACTGTGATATACCTGTGCCCCAAAGAGTGTTACTGGATATAACTCCACCCTAAGAAAAAAGAAAATTTAATATATTATCCTACATTAAATTTAAGCTGTTCTGTTGTGTACTGGGATAGAGAGAGAAAAATCTGAGTATCCTTAACATAGATTTTACCAAAGGATAAATAAACTGATAAAGGTTTTGTTTTGTTTTTTAGAAGGCAAAAATATACAGGAATAATATGACAGAGGAATGTACAGAGTCAATATCACAGCTGCAAGATGTAAACAATTTCTAGTGCCAAAAACTTTACAAATAGTAAGGTTTTTATGCTAGCTGGGCACCAGTTGCACATAAAAAGAAGCAACATGTAAACAGAGAAAAAGCTGCCTTTTGATTACAAGTAGATATTGAACAAAAAGAAGAGTTCACTGAGTTTAATCTTAGAGCACAATAGCCTCTTCATGATGTCAGACAATCGATGTTCAAAACTAATAATACCAACATTTTTTTTTAGTTCTAATCCATTAAAAATAGTACATGCTCATTAGACAGCATAGACATAAAGTCTTAATTTCCACTGTGGCGCTCCAAGATGGTTCTTTCAAACGTCTAAACTGTGTTCTGACAATGATAATTTGGAATTATAACCACACTTCAACATTAGAACTAGAAAACATTTTACATTTCTGCTTTAACGAGACATAAAGTGCATGACCTACTGTACCAAGCACAGTCTTATCTGAGTCCTTTCACAGAAGAGACAGTAACTGAAAGAACTGGCCTTATGGATCACAATGTGTTATTCTTCAATGTACTGCAAGATGATGGACAAGCAAGTTCAGAGGTGGTAATCTCCTACTATCCCTTTACATTTGCATGAGCCTTGAATGTTAGAGGTTTAAAGAATCGATTTGGGATGCTACAATTTTCGGAAGAGTCTTCAGAGTAGTAGTACACGGTACTCACAAACCTTGAACTTGTCCTCTTGCTCATACTGTCTCTTTCTTGGTCCCCTTTGTAAAAGGTCATACATGAATTTGGTAACATTATGGCATTGCAAAGAGTAACATTCCGAGAGCAAGGAAGAGAAACAGACATTAGTGTGTATCTGCTTGTGTGGGAGATGGGGCTTATGAGGAGTGGAGTAAAGGCAGCCTTAAGCAAACAAGACCAGATCAATAATACCATATTATTACATGACAATTTTAGGAATTTAGCTTTAGAAAAAAAAAAGACATTTCCTTATATTAGTCATGTCTACAAATAGAATGAAAGATTACACACACGCACACACACACACGCATGCATGCACTCGCGCGCGCGCGCGCGCACACACGCACACACACACACACACATTCTGATTAATACAAAAAGTGGATTAGGTAATAAAGAAAGGCATACAGTAAAGCACAAAGTGAGGTACAATAGAGAACATCCAGTGCTGTCACTTTGGTATCCACTGCCATAAAGAATCATACTGCAGCCAGGTAGTTAAATGACTTCACAATTGTTAATCCATCAAAAAGGAAACCATTCCTATACCACCATCTGCTTCTTCTTTTTTTAAATTATTATTATTATTTATGCTGTCCATGTGGTCTGCCGGTTTTTAAACAAACTACTGTATCATACTCAAAGTTTAGGAATACTCAAAATGTAAGCAACACAACATCTGAGTCAACAGGACACAGTAGTATTCCAAGTTTATTTATTTGGACATCTTACCCTGAAAGCTTAGAGAAAGAAAATAAATGAGAAAATATGTCCATGACTGTACTTTTTAAAGTCATAGGGACAACAAGAATTACTAGGCAATACTTTTTACATTTAACTTTCAGACTGATTTTTCTTACTTCCTGTTGCATTCAAATGGAGGCTGATTATAACAGAGAGAAATAAGTCTCAATACATGCAACAATTTCAATTTCATGAGATATAAATAGGAAGAGCTCAAAATGTAAGACAAACTGAAATTTGTCTTTGATAAATATATAATTCCAAATTCACTGTATTCCCAGTGCTCTACTAAGCAACCTTGCGATAATTCTATTCCAATTCCACGATCAAAATATACATTTTGATTTATAAAATTGTTAAATCTGCACATGGTTTTCTTTTTCTCCAATCTGCATGTTTAAAACATACATTTATCAGGTTAAGATTAGCCTAAAGTCATATTCATATGTTGCTTGAGATTTTCTTTTTTAAAGAGTTTCTTTTTTATTTGACAGCATTTTAAAATTACAAAATAGACAAGCCACCAACAGGAAGTTGGTGGTTTCTTTTGTGCACTAATGTTTCATAAATGCTTACAAGCCCCTGAGAGATGGAAAATATTGGTGGTATGATACGGTAATCTAAACATGCACCAACTGCAGAAATTTTAAATAGCATAATAACATAATAATGCCTTCAGTAATTTCATTATTCAATCTGTTCAACTGTTAATTATCAGATAGGCAGATACCAATAGCTAAATCAGGAACAGTGTACTCAAACTGTAAGATTCCTGAAACATTCTTATTTACTTTTGCAATGCAATGAAATATGCATCTGCATTTTTTTTCTTTTTCTGTTTATGGATACATTTATTTGCCATTTGTATTGACACTTTTCTTCATAAATTACATTCAAAGCCTACATTTTCTCTCTTTAAAAAAATGATATTCATGGGAAAGTTTGTCCAAAAAATTAGTTTGTTTATATATTAATGGGGGGTTAATAGCACAGCCTAAAGTCTAGGCAGTAATATACTGGCATGCCCAATAGAGCCAGAATGTATTCCGTACATTTATTAACATTTGATAGCTCTCATGATCAAATTTGTACAATAATGAATAAGTGCTACTAGTTTGTAAAAGAAATTATTTTTAAGCATCTTTACACACCACCTGCAGCCATGATGTTTTGTCTGCTGAACCTGAAACTGATTTTTATCAACCACATTGAGACCACAGGGCAGAAACATGTTCTAATAAACCATCTACATGCATGCCGTATGTCTTAAGAATGCAAACATTTATCACAAATAAAAGCATGGCGAGAGAGAAAACACAAAAAAAGATACTTCAGAACAGACTAAAAAAAAAAAAAAAACACTTGTCAATGCCCTCTGACAGCTGCTCTGATATAGAATCTAATAAGATTTTGAAGAAAAAAAAAGTCCTTCCTTTACATTAACTGCAATTAAATAGTACAAAAATGTGTCTTTGGCCCATACCTTCATGTGATTATTAAACTGTTCAGATTCACAATAAGTAGCTTAAAAAGAAGTCTGTGATTGTGCTACACTTGCCTACAGTGCTATTCAACAATGCAGTCTCAGAGGAGAGAAGGACGGATATCAGGGTATTGCTCCTTTCACTTCTTTTGTCTTTCCCTAAATTTTTACCCATCCTCTTACTGGAAGGTGTGTTCACCACGTACTATGTGAGAGGAGAACTCATATCGGTCCTTGCTCCGGTGACCACAGATGTTGCACTCCAGTGGATCTCTGTATCCGTGGCAACCCATGTGGATGGTGTACATGACATGATCCAGGAAGAGTACTCGACAGTGCTCACACTGGAAGGCCCTTAATTCCTGGCCCTCTCGTCCAAACACCCGTACCCCTTCCTGGCTCACAGGTCTCTCTGTAGCCGGTCGCATTATCCCAGCCCCCACTCCTGCCCCACTTCTAGGTGATGCATCTCTAACCCGCTCACCTGAATAGACCACTGCTGGACTGGCATGGGACCTGAGACCCATAGGGGCAATGCTGCCATGGTAGCCCTGCCTGTCCTGAGGGCTGCTGCGAGCTGAGTCAGCAGATTCAACACCACTGTTGCTGGGTGATTCTTCTTGCCCTTGTTGGGGCTGCTTGCCTGGCCTTATTAAACCAGTGGGGCCATTTGAGGTGGGATGACTGGGGAACTCATGGGGCTGAGGCGGCTGTGTTGGTAGTGTGTCACAGTTTCCTGAACGTTCTGTTCGTTGGCCCATTGGCAGGACGTGAGGGAAGAGTGGGTTGACAATGGGCACCATCTCAGCCATAGAAAGCGAAGGATGGTGGAGCATGGGACGTAAGGTGTCTGGTCCCAGGTATGTAATGGCATTGTTGATAGCCTGGTCCATCATGTGGGCTGGAATCATTTCAGCCTGCTTGTCATAGACTATTTCAGGATAGCTATAGCGAGCCATCTTTTCACCTGCAAATATCAGAGTAATCCATGACTGCATGTACACAACAAGTCAAATGAGATATGTACTTAGATGCAATAGCGTAAGTGGAGAAAATACTCTTAGTTTTAGCTACAATCAAGAGGAAAACACATGCACAAATGTAAACACTGAAATTTCCTTTCAAGCCAGTGAATCTTACAGCTTGCTGATATTTTAGTCTTGTTTTTCACATTTTGTGCATGATGTTTGAGTCTAATGGGTGGAAAGCCCCATCCATCTATGACTGCAGTGTTTAACCCCTCGAGAACAGGGATGCGGTAAGCTGTTTTCTCTCGATAAGAGCAATGGCAAAGTTACAGGTGTAGGTAACCACAGAGTGAAAAAAACACTTCCTTGCCTCTCAGTCATCTGCTTGCTCTAGTTGCTCAATCTCTTTTTCTAATAGTGTGGCAAATTAAAAAAAGAAAAAAAGTAGGCCAAGGCGATACTGAGTTATTCTATGTCATACTTTAAGATGCAAAATTATGGAGCGAGGGGAAAACAAATTCAAATTAAGTAAGCTCAAAAATTAAAAACAGGTAAGTTGATCAAAAAAAAAAATCTGTTCTGTTAGTGCTAAAGTGAAATCATTTGGAAAACTCCTTTAAAACAATTAAGCTTAATCAATTCATCGTTGAATAATAACATATTTATATGATAACAGAAACATACCGGCATGATTCATAAGTCAGAGTCAAGCTGAAGTAAAGTAAAAACATAAAAAGGAACATTGCACGATACTATCAGTGCAGAAGATAATACAACAAACTATTCCAATAGGTGCCTCAGTCTTCTAAACCCCAACCCCACCTAACTCCCACCCACCCAAGAAACATTGTATCAAATGCTTGCTCTCTATCTCCACAGTAATTAAAGTAGATAATTTGATGACTACGTTTGACATGCACATATGACTCACCCACAAATTTCTGAGGTGTGGTGCTCTTCCTCTTGCCTACATTATGCAGCCTTTCAATCACAGGTGGCCTATCAAAGGTCGTCATGGTGTTGGGTTCTGGCATGGGCCTTGGCTCTTTTGGAACCTCACCTTAAAGAGATTGAAAGGGTGATAAGAAAGAAGGACGCGTATTAAGAATACAGCTGGGTGCTAATAAGAAAAAAACCTGAACAGATCACATTTATAATAAAAACAAAATAAATTCTGCTTAAAGTTTAGCTTTTATATTAACTTTCTTTTAAAATAAAAATAATAAAATCCAGTCCTGACCTAATCCCATAGATAATGCTGTTTGTAAAATAAATACCCAAACTAAAGCAGTTTGTAAGTATACAAAAGACAGCAAAAGCTGCACAAATTAATGAATTGGTGATTAGTGCTTAATGGCATTATACTGCATTATGGTTAATTTTACTGGTTTCAGTTTTAAAACAGTTTTTCACCTGTGTAAGGCCCAGTGTTGGCATTGGGATCCAAGCCGATACCCTGCAGGTAACCATGGCAACGCTCTTTATGTTCCTCTAGAGATGTCCGCTGTTTGTAACTTCGCCCACAGTAGTTACACTTATGTGGTTTGCCAACTAAAAGCAGAGACATTTGATAGTGAGTCTTATTAATTTCATTCATCGCTGCAGACAGAGAGTGGGTAGTGTCCAATGCTGCAGTATTTAGGTGATGCGTAGTAGTAAACACTGTGAACAGTCAGTACTACAAACAAACCAAAACCAAGCTTCTGAGATCATGGAGGTTCCACTACTAGTGTGAGGATTCCACACAACAATTGCCAGACAGAAACACAAGTTGTGGGCGACCAAGATTGTTGCGCCATGAGGTCTGTATTTCAAAACGCTTTGGTCTGTGCAGCAAACTCCCACTGCAGTGGCACAGCATGAGTAAATAATGGAATTGATCATGCATCCCATGGTGGTAGGAAACTAACTCCAGGTTAAACTGCTATGGAGGTGGAGTGTGATTCATTGTTCTATTTAATTTGATTCCTTCCTACCAAGACGCGTGAAAAGATAAAAGACATATTCTACATCGGTCTTAGTCCAGTCACTTCCTTTCATGCATCAATGTGTTTTAAAAAGCATTCAGTGGATCAAGGCACCAACGGATGATCAATTTCACAGTTAAAAAAAATCAGCAAATGTTCACACAAAATATTCAAATTAACTTGAAGTTAATTTTACTAGAACTTGATTTATGCTGTTTAAATAAATCATTCTACACCAGGAAGGGATTTAGTTATCAGCTGACTTGTGATCAACATGAGCTGTTTCCATACCGATGCAGAAGTTGAATCAAAAATGGTTTAAAAATTATATATATATATAGATATAGATATATATCATTGCAACATACTTCAATAAGTGAAATCCCAGACACTGCGGAGGAAAAGGTCTGAGTCCTGTGTCAGAGTATTCTCAAAACGTTAATGAGTCATGAAGTGAACTGAAGGCCACAACAGCATACCAATATGACAAACACGACACCTTTAGCAATGTGATGTAGACATTCAGCAGCATAATGGTGACAGTATTACTAGAAGAAGATGTGAGGCTGATCCAGTGCTCTTTTCACTGTGAGAACAGAAAAACCCAAAACGTTTCACTTTGAGCATGGAGGTTGTAACACACACAAGCACTCGCACAAACTACACATACATTCAGAGCTACGTGTAGGTGATAGTTCACATGTTAACAGAATACTCTTTCTCTCATAGAAAGGCAAGATGAGTTATTTTTAAAAAAAAAGGGGAAAAAAAGAAATGTTTTTAAATGTTATACCGCCTGTACTGGACTATTCCTTTGATGATGTGAATGAAATAAAACCCACTTGTCACACAATGACACGGCCAGTCATGGCCAAGCTTACATTTCTTGTGTGAATCATTTAAAAATGATAATAGTTTTTTCTGCTGCATATGTCATTCAGTACTTTTGTGGTCTATGAATGAGACTGTATAGGCTGAACTTGAAACTGGGGTTTATTATCCTTTTTTTTTTCGGCGTATGACCAGTTACAAGAGTACTGCATAATGACAAAAGGTTTCAATATTATCAAAGTGTGGGTAGTGTGGAAGTGTGGTGTATCTGTAGGGTCATCTCATCTCATCTCATTTTGGTAATGAAAGAGTTACTTCAAAATGAAACGTCATCATGGAAATAATTGCCTTTGCTTTCCAGCCGTGCAGTACTCTAACAGTGGAGTAGGCAGTATTCAGTCAACATGACTATCACTCCCTTGTTCTCAGTGGCTTATACAGACTCTCACTCACACTATATAGGCTTCATTAGTTTTTCATATTTATGTAACCACCCACACACAACTTTCTGCAGATGTTGGATGGACATGAAGAATCCACATTACAGGTGCTATTCTTATTCGTGCAAATGCTCCACTGTGAACTCAGACTCACTTCGCTGATGGCATCTGGCTAATAAATAGGAACTAGTTTGAATTTTGACCTTAAATTATACAAAACCCACTTCCCTGATTTTCCTGCATTACTATTTCACTAATCAACTGTGCCTAAATAAAGAATGTCATCTTCCAGTGTAAGGTTTAATCTAGCCTTTGCTATAATTGTCTCTCACTCCAGTCTTCCATCTTTCCTCATCTGAGCTCTCTGTTAATGCCTTTTTCTTTTCTCTTTTCTTTCCACCTGTTCTTCCTGGCAGGGCACCAGACCACAAATGCCAGGATTGCACCAGTCAGATAGTGAGTAGTCCCTGAACATACAGTGGAAGGAAGTCAGGACTAGGTCAAATTTCCCAATCAGCGTACAGAAGCGTCAAATTTAATAGCTGTGAAAGGACAAACAAATTCAGCCGAACAGATGTGAAAGGAAGAAAATGGTCGTGGCTGATAGTAGAGAATGAGATGTGTAAAAGAAGCATGCAAGTAACAGTTTCTAAGAGAAAAAGTATACTTGCAAACACACAAACGTATACATAAACACATGGACATACACACAAGCACAAAAGTTACCTCTAACGAAAAGAGAACTATATATGAGTAACCCCCGTAGGGCATCACAGACAGAAATGACGGTATTGTCTGACCTTGATTTCAAAGGCGCAACAGAAGGGAGAGCACATCCTCATATAGGAAAGTGGGTTACAGTTGATACAGCCAGCACTCCCCATGTGTTTCTCAACAGACAGATTGTTTCCTCCTTAGCGACTAAGGAACAGCGTGTTTCTTGGTACCTAACCACAAAGCACTCATAGCGCTGTATATAACACGCAGATAAAAAAAAAGACATCATCTGTCTAAAAGACAAGACATGGTCTCACCAGCCAGCATACAGACTATTTCAGCAGTTAATAGTATGTTGCAATAAACTTTTTTTTTTAATTGTTCACCTCAGTATGGAAATGGAAACTGCTTATGTTGTCTGATGAGCTGATTATATATATCTATATATATATATCTATATCTATCTATATCTATATATATCTATATAAATCTATATATATTTGTAGAATTCAAACCCAGCAGTAAAATCACTGAGGGTTTTTTTTTTTTCAGTAAGTCTCTGATGGCTGCAACAAAGTCTCTTCTGGTTAGCACAAGTGGATGAGTAAAAAGGAAAGAAAAGAGGCTGAGGAGGAGGCTTACCAGCATGAGTGCGCAAATGACCAGTGAGGGCATCGCGCCGCCGGCAGGCATAGCTGCAGAAGGGGCATTTGAAGGGTTTTTCACCTGTATGGAGCTTGATGTGTCGTAGCAGGTTTCCCTTCTGGGTGAACGACACACCACACTGGTTGCACTGGAACGGCCTGTCTCCTGAGAGAGGCAGGTACAGGAAGTCAATACCACAATCATTGTGGATATATATTTTTTTTAAATGTCAGCAAACCTACCAAGAGATTGTTTAAAACTGGATTTTTTTTTTTTTTGCTTCATATTTTAAAATATGCCAACTGAATTATTATCACATGGCATATGACTCCTTGAATATGGCAGCTGCTAATGAACAAAAAACAATAAACAAAACAGTTGTTCAATAAAACCTCTCATTACTGTACTAAACCCCACAGTTATAATGCCAAAGCTTCAAACAAAAGACTAATGTATTTGGCACAAACTGTTGTGGAATCAATAACATTTTGTAATCAGTGTAGTACTTAAGTCAGCATTCAAAAATACTTTGGGCTGAAGTAAACTTAAATCAAAGTGGTACAGTGTGTACGCATACACACAAACCCATATATGTATGGACTACTTTCATAAGTTCTAATGGCAAATCTTTTCATCAAAAGCCAGATGGAAAAGAGAAATATGAGCTGTGATAATCACAGTAGTCATGGCGTCAATTGAAACCTGTTGCGGAGGATTCCAAGGATATTTTTTTCCTTGATAATAATTCCAAGACACAGCTATTGTTTCAAAAAAAAAAAAAAAAAAAAAAAAAAACAGAAAGCAGTCCACACCCACTGTTGAGGAAAACAAATGTTTTCTGACTCACTCTAAAGCTATAGGGACACTTACACCATGCTGGTTCATTGGTTGGAAAAATATAAATTCTTTGTGGATCATTCATCTCCAAAGATTTTCATCAAAGATATGTCGATCATGCCAAACTGTTTCTTTACAGACTTTTGATGGCATTTGGAAAAAAAAATACAATCAGTACCGTTTGGTTGTCGATTTCCAGATTCGGCTGTCACATTTGGCCCAGATAATCCATCCTGTGTGTTGCTTGGGCTGCCAGTCATGGATTCCTCCAGTGCTACTACTTCTTCTCCCGTTTGGCCGATTTCTTCGGGTGCTGGACTTCTGTTGTCAGCC
Source organism: Cichlasoma orientale (assembly GCA_034780415.1). Taxonomy (NCBI): domain Eukaryota; kingdom Metazoa; phylum Chordata; class Actinopteri; order Cichliformes; family Cichlidae; genus Cichlasoma; species Cichlasoma orientale. Next base: position 18,004 of record JAVDPK010019080.1, on the reverse strand, counting down.
TCTTCTGCGATTTCTTCTTCTTGCTTAATTATCAGTTCTGAAAAAACAAAACATAGTACAGTCCTGATGTGTTCCATTACAGCAAGTGTGAGGTATACAAGGAGTGTTAGAAATCTACTTCTACTACAGAAATGCTGTCCTCAGCAATCATGAACCATACCCAAACCCAGACTGGCTACATGACTTTGTCAAAGGTAAATACGTATTACACTAAATCTGGTTGTATTAATTTGTAATGGATGGAGCTGAACTAGGTTAAGGTTAGGGTTGAGGCACAAGGCTGAGTCACTTCTGTAAACTGAACTGGACTTCAAGGGGCTGATTTAATCATCTCTTGCTACGTACCATAGATAGAATGAACAGATTAGAGGTACAGAATAATATATCATTAAAAGCAGAGGGGGGGGGGGGTCATTTTTACATTTCAACTGATCTCATAGACAGCATCAGAATGGCTTGACATGGTGACATGAAGAGACAGAAAGGAAAAAAAAAAATACATAAAAACAGGCTGGTCTAGTTTGTGGCTGTCCCTGGGAAGAAAAGGAGTGCCAGAGGCCTTTTTTTGGCTGCTGCTGACTAGCAGTGGGAGACTGGCTGGATGGCAAAAGCAAAATATTGTGCAATATTATGCGTGAGTGTGAATATGTGTGTGTGTGTGTGAGTGTGGGGGTGTGTGCACGTGCACGTGTGTGTGCATGCATGCGTATGTGTGTGTGTGTGGCTAGGAGCTGGTGGGAAACTAATTGCTTAGTTTCTAGTTATTGGTTACAAGCAATAAGCAATACTGTACACAAAAATAAGAATTCTAATTATTATTTTTTTTTAAATCATCTACTCTATAGGATAAAATCAACAAAATCAACACAGCAGACAAAACGTTATCTTTAGCCATTTACACACAAATGCTATCTTTCCAGATGCATGCTGTGATCAAGCACAATGGAGCATTTACAGCCACATTTAAAGTTTCATACGTTTGACGTCTTTGTTCTGTGTACATCTATCATATGTAGCAATATCAAAGCCATATTCACAGGGATTACTTGGCTTTTGGTGTGTGAATTATACTTTTAATAAAAAAAAAATCATATGAGCCTGCAGTGGATTTTTCTAGGCACTACATAAAATCATGTAAATAGCTTAAGGGGCTTTATGTGTTGCACAGGAAGCAGTTGTCCAACTACCAGCTACAACTCATTGATCCCTGCCATCTTGTTTTGGGATTCAGTAACAGCCATATTATGAACATATGGGGTCGGTTTACTAAAGCCTCCCATTAGACAGCAATTAGCAGTTGTTCTCTTTGACTTGGAGTTAACTCTCACAGGCCAATACAAGAAATGCATGTATTCAGTCACTGCTTATGATTGAATACATGCATACAAAAACTGCATTGTTCAAGCTGATAATGCATGTTTTTCAATGCCACAGTTTGTACAGAAAAACACTTATCCCAATACCCAAGTTGCAATCGAGCTTGTCTTCGACAGCTGTATCCTGGCAACACGGAGCAGACCTGAACGTCCTTGCTATTCAGCTCCTTGCATCTTTACATCTGTCTCTCCAGTGTGGCAGAGTGGAATGCAAAGAGTGGTCAGATGAGGATACACTTGAAACAATTGTCATGACAAAAACAGCTACGAATAATTCTATCTGAATTTTTGTATAGTACACAGATAATCTAAAACCATGATCACTATTGACTGAGTGGGTGACTGAATCCCAAAACACATTAAGAGGAGATTCTGTCGCCCCTCAATCTGTCATCTAGAGCGCAATTCAAGTCTCACACTGTTTATTAGACGAGTGAGTGACACTAATAGAACTGCTGTACAGTTTCTGTTCTTCCTTGCAAGTTTAAGAAATTTCCCACAAAATTTTTTTACCCCTTCTTGCTCAGTAGGTGATCAGAAGTAACGCAGTCTTTCTTTTGTAACAAAACCTCAAATGGCAACCATGTTAGGCAACTAAGAGGATGACAACAGCTTTTATTGGTGAAAAGTATCTCCCTGTGAAAACCATTGCACAGCCCACCTCCCTGCATCTCTAAACATGTGGGAAACGAGCTTCCCCTTTTCTAACTGAGGTCCCTTGTCTGACTTTGTTTCCCCTTTTCTTACTTTGCTGCTTCACAGTGACATTGCTAGAGATAATCAAAGATATAAGTCAGTAGTCTGAAAGCAACTAAGCAACACATCAGACATAGTGCAGCATGGTATAAGGCGCAATAGGGCAAAGTTTTGCACAAAGGCTTTTACTGTGGAAACGTTCTGTAACGCTGTGTTCACCTTCAGTTACGTTTTATTCACTCATTTTCTTACAAAAATTCTCAAATTCTTCATTTAAGACAAGAATGTCATTCTTGCTACATGTTTGGATGGCTTTTTAGTGCTGTACGGGATCTTTTTTTTTTCTTTCTTTCCTTTTTTTACACTTTGCAGTTGCCACCCAAATTCAAACACAAACACAATCAAACAAACATGTGGCAAAGTACCATGCATGGCACGAGAAAAACAATCAGAGGCATCTGTTTTCTGATCTGCGCACATTTACCATGGTAATTCCCCTGGTGCAACCAATTACAAATGTATTAGCTATGTATTCTGCATTAACAGCTGACAGTTACTCTGGGGATACACAGTAATCTTTCCTTTCTTAATTTTTTTTTCTGAAAAAAAGAAAATCTTAAGACTAAGCTAACCTGTATGATCTAGTGCACATTTTAAATGGTAAACTGCCTCTGTTCTACAGCTGCTCTTGGTAGACTCCAGAAATGTGTATCTAATAACTGAGCACTCACCACCAGGGGAATTAGGACCCTGAGGAACTGTCTGTCCATTAGGTGCTGATATATCCGCCAACATTCTCGAGTTCTCCTTACCAGGAGAGCATTGGCCGTTACCTGGGAGACACAGAAACATAGCAATCTGCATTGTGCTGTACTGTACAATACGGCACTTGAACAACAAATGTCACTGTTATGTGAAAAAAAATCCAGTTTTGTTGTTTGTGATGTTAAATATTCAACTGAACGGTGATGGTATATGAAAAGGTTTCAAAAACTGAGGTGAACATTAAGAAAGAAATGTTGCCGAAAAAAAATAAATGCCATTACAGAGGAAGACATTAAAGACTGTGAAAGTAAAATACCATACCTAACCTGATATTTATTTCTGTCTATTTACATTATTGCAGGCAAATATAATGACAAAGAACAGAAATAAATCAGATGTCTAGCTAATTAAAAATTCCATGTGAAATGCAGAAAAAGATGCAGAAGCACTGTGTAAATCCTTGCCTTCTCAGATTGAAAATGATAAATTTCTTCATTCTCAGATCCACTTCAAGACATGTTTTGAATAGTCACAAGGTGCTCAACATACACAATGCAAAAGCCAACTACCCAAAAGTTTTTTATCCACCTATGGGAATATAATGTTCAGCAAATGTAGATCAGATTGCATTCTCTCAGCAGTTTGTGCAGAACCCAGGCTATGGATAGCCCGGTGTCCACTCAGAGGGAGACCAAACCAATCCCTTATCCCCTTACACCCTGGCCCCATCAGGGTCACTAGAACAATGCAGTGGCAACAGGCAAACACTCCTTGTGACCCCTTAGGAACCACAGTGAGAAATACTGTAAAGTATCTATTATGGGTTCACCACACCACCCAAATGATTTCAAAAGCATAGCTGTAGCTATGGAATCTCCTATAAAAATCAAAAGAATGTGATAATGTTCCATCTGAGCTGCTACAACAACACACTATTATACTTTGTTTTTCCTGAATATGTCTTAAGTGACCTCTCATACATGAAAAAAGAAATATGTGTCAGATCTTCTCTCCCTTTGACAGCTCCTCTTATCTTGACAAGCTTTTTCTGTGGTATTGTTCCATTGTAGTTACAGCCTCACTGAGTGGGGCTTACTGGGAGACGTTGTCCATGATACAATCCCTGGGCCTAGGCTCAGGTTGCACAGGTTGGGGTTGGAGGAAATCTCAGGTGACCAACGTTGGCTATCCCTTGGCAATACTGTCCTGGAGACAGGAGTGGCCCAGATTTGTCATGGAGGATTTTCCATTACTGTAACAGATGCTGTCAGACACCTAACAGCGCCATGACTAGGTAATCCCGAACACACACACAGGCAGAGACACAAACACACACATGACAGCCTGCTAAAGTTTAAACTGTGCATCAGAATAGGGACGAAAGGGGATTTAAGTGACTTGAACAGGGTATGGTTGTTGGTGTCAGTGATCTCCTGATTTTCCCATACAACTATCCCTTGGGTTAACAGAGAATGGTCCATCCAGTGAACAGCAGTTCTCGGGATGAAAATAGCTTGTTGATATCAGAGGTCTGAGGAGAATGGCCGGACTGCTTTAATCTAATAGGAAGGAAAAAATAATTGAAATAACCACGTGTTGCAACCAAGCTATGCAGACGAGCATCTCTGAACACAGAACAGCATCTTAAACCTCAAAGCAGATGGGCTACGGCAGTGGAAGACCACACCGGATGCCACTCTGTCAGCCAAGAACAATAAACTGAGGCTACAATTATCACGGGCCCACCAAAACTGGACAACAGAAGTTTGGAAAGACATTCTGTGGTCTGATGATGGTTTAGAATTTCATGTGAACAACATGAGAGCATGGATCCGTTGTATTGTATCAATCGTTCAGGCTGCTGGTGGTAGTGGTGAAATGGTGTGGGGATTCTTAGTGCACTCTGGGCCCCTTAGAATTGTACCAATAAAGCATTGTTTAAATCCCACTGTCTGCCTGAGTATTGTTATTGACCATGTCCATCCATTTGTGACCATAGTGCATGCCATGTCACAAAGCTGAAATCATCTAAAACTGGTTTCTTGAACATGGCAATGAATTCATTTTACTCAAATGTCCTCCACAGTCACCAGATCTGAATCCAGTAGAGCCATAGAACCCCATTGATATTTTGGCACAGGAGCATGGAAGTGCAGCCAACATATATATAAATATCACAGCCAGACACAAAGGTTTAATGGTTTTCTGGTTGATAAATTATAAATTTGGGATGGGTTAAAAATGCAGTGCAAGATACACATATGTTTTCATGGACTGAGGTTTGCGTTGGTGCCCCAGATTTGCTGAGTCAAACCTGTATGAACAGATTAGGATATCAAACGCTTGAATCATGGGGAGGTAAAGGTTCTTTGAGTAATACGCCAAATTGGGATGATTTAATGCGCTGGCAAATGGAAAGGAACAAATGTGTGCACACGAAACATGTAGGTGTAATAATTGCTGACTTCGCTAACACACAATGAGTGCATAACTTTTAAAGTACACTCATTGTCTTGGGATAGTAAATGGAGTTTCTGCTCTTACAACTCATTTAAAGTGTCAATATCATGCATTCTACTTATTCATTTTGTCAAATCTAGGCTCCTTTTGAGTTTCATACCAGCCACACATTTAAAAAAAAAGGTGGATTAGGGACATCGAGCAGCTGGAGAAGACGAGTAGTTATAAATAAAGCAAAAAGACAAAAACTGTCTCTCAGATGTAAAGCTGGGGACGGCTTTACCTGCAAAAGACTACATCTATAGCACATATTGTTAAAATATTTAGAGAATCTGGAGAAATCTCTATGCAAGAGACACGCCCAAAAACCGATACCAAATGCCCCAAATGTTCAGGCTCCGAGAGCCAATAAATTGCATTATATTGCAGTGGAAATTGCTGCACGATCTCAGGAACACTACTAAAAGAACACTGCCAGGGAACACAGCTCAACAAATGCAAGTTTAAAAAAAGATTATTTAAGATGGACTGAAGTGACATGGAAAACTAAACTATACAAGAATGCGTATACAGCTTTCTGTTTCTTGTTTTCTTTCTTTCTTTCTTTTTGCAATACATGGTGCATACAACACCTTTTTTTTTCCAGAACAGACATTGTTTATATCAGCAAATCAACACCACACTGCATTCTGTATTTATGATCTGAGAACAGCATGGCATACAGCATGACCGCAGCCCATAACGGCATCCAGTTAGAAAAACAAAGGTTCAAAAAAATTAAAAGTTCAGTAAGTTACATCTTTTATCAAGAAAAAATGGAAAGGCATTTTGTTTTCAAAACTATAGCAAATGGCCGTGAGTGTACGTAGTGGGGATGCAACACATTGGTAAACATGTTCCTATCCTAAATGATTTGAAATGTGTTGCTGCCATAAAGTTCAAAATTAGTCTCCATTTTTGAAAACGAGCAAACAAAAACAATATCGTTGTTAGTTTCAACATTTGACGTGTTGCCTTTGTATTACTTTCAATAAAATGCAGGATCTGCAAACCATTTTACACTATTTTCTGTTACACTGCACACGGTGTTCCAGAAATTTTGGAAACAATGTGTAAACAGAATGTTTCCATGTAATAAGGGATGGTAGGAATTAGTGTGGTTGTGTACATGTAGAAGAGCATAGAGGTATATGTGTGAGATTGTGATGATGATGTATGACAGAAAGGGTAAAATGTTTGACCTAAATTTTCACCTACAGTAAGCAGTGCCTCGCCAATACTGAGGAGAAAGTAAAATACATGGGAGCAATGACAGTTTCCATCCCGCAACACCTAACAATATGCGGCTTTTTCAAGATTTACAATTATTTCTCGGAAAAAAAAAAAACACATTATTTCAGATAGATGGGGAGAAGAAGACCTTCCATTTCTTTTTCCACCTCCAACATTACTCGCCTGCCAAGTGTTCCTACAAGCACAAATGAAGACCTAAAAGTCCCCACAGCTGTCATCAACAGCATGCTATCTGTTTTGAAATACGCACACCAAAGTGAAATACAAGGGGGGGGGGGGGGTGCAGCCGGGACGGGGCCCCCCCCAGCAGGGAAGATATTCAAGAGACCTGCCCAAAGGAAACCAGCAAAGGGCAATGGAGCACCACAAAGTGCATATCCAGTATCTGCTGCATTCAACAGGATGTTGCTAATGCATTTTCTCTACCTGTAAGGGGTGAACAGGAAAAAGTCTACACTTGGGGGAAAATCCCTTAAAATGTTGTGTTGTGATTGCAATTTTTTTCTTGGTTTAATATTAAATCAGCATTGCAATAAAATGTTGGATTCACTGTGAAAGTCAGAACCACTTATTAAGGTCAAAGTTATAATACTGATGCAATCATTATCGTTCACATATTCTGTAGAATATGAACATGCATTCTAATATATGGGTTATACCGTGTCCTTGATATGTAATGTATGGGTCATATAGTCAAATGAAAGTTAGATATAATACATATAAAGACTTACTAGTACGATAGTCTTCGGAAGCCTCCATTTCAAGTGCTTTGGGAGTGCTGCAATAGAAAATTGAGATATTACTGCAACGTTGACATTAATAATTTAACACATATGCAATTTTTGTAATTTTTCATTTGTTGAAGAAAGAAGATGAACAGCTTCGTGTCACAACAAATAACAATGCAAACCTGCAAGATTAACCTTTAGATAAAAGCTGTGAACCTGCAAGCTAAAGTTTACAGCTGCTAAAAAGCTTTAGATGCACAACTTCCACTCTACAGAAGTGTATTACAGCAACAATAGGTCTGTGCAGTTTTCTTTTTAGAGAAGTAGTCATGTATATTTAGCAAGCTACCCTGTGAAGTATTTTAAATGTGTGAACAGCCGTTTTAGTTTCACATTCTACAATAAAAGAGTTGTCTAAAAAGAAGTTGAATTGTTCACTTGATAGTTCCTCTATTCGCTTCTTTCCACGAAATTACATAATCACTGTATAAATGTTATACATTTCACCAGCATTTATTTAAGATTAGATGAAGCCTTCGACTAGTCGCGTGAATAACAAAGAAGGCAGGAGAAAACAGTTTGTGCACTACACTGACAGATTAATCACAGACATTTATTAGGTTACAGTCTGAACTTCAGTGCAAAACAGGCTGACCAAGCAACCAACACAAGCTCAAAAAGGCATTCAACTGTCCACAAATGCACTGTAACACTGTTTGTAAACTTTAAACTGAATATTAACAACATATAGTGGGATACATTTGAAGCTTTAAATAAGGTTTAAGTTGATTAGTTATTTTTACGAGTTACAAACTAAAGTTTGGTTCGATCTTTATTGCTCAACCCTCTTTCATTGTTGAGTATAAAAATTTTATAATCAAGAAACATAAAGTGACTTTATAATCACGACAATTGCGGTGTTATTGTTTTAATCCAGTAGTGTCGCAACGAAATTGTATTATATCACTGCACAACTGCTGGCTTCCTTGAAGAACATAAAAGGTAGCCCTTCAAAAAGAAGAAAATAGTGCAAGAGAAGCGCAGAATCCACATCCCCCTTTTTCAGTTCTTATGATCAGATATTTATATTATAGACAAAGAGTGAGCTACAATGTTCTCAGAGCCAGTACATAAATAAGACCTCCTTTTCGCTACATGGGGTAATCTTTGGCCATTTTACAGTCACAGCAACTAGGCAAAACCATTTCTTTTAAACAGTGGTTATTTCTATATGATAAGCCACTAAAATTAAAAGTGAAACGTGAAAGCAAAAACAAGAACGTAATATGCAATCATAAAAAGCTGTATTCATAAAATTACCTTCAAGTGTCTCCCTTGTGCAAAATTAGTTGGTGCTTTCAGTCAAGGATGGAGGGGGGGGTGGCAAACTGTCTCCACCTCCCTTTAATGAAACAAAGAGTAAAATATGCCTATTTAGTCCAGTGATGTCTCAATACGAAAGAAAATACTTCTTTTTAGATCAAAATGTCTCATTAGCAGTCCACTGAAAACGAAAAACATCTTCTAATTCATTTGAGCCAGTTCAGAAAAATCAGAGGAAAGTTGAGGAGGTGCGCGTCGATAGTGTCCCACAGGTGAGTGTCAAAGCTTCTGCGTGCGTCCCAACCAGTTTTCCACGTTAAAAACGACACCCACGCCGCCGCATCGAGGTGTACGCTGATTTGATTCAAATGTACAGCATTTCATTAGAAGTCGCACGACTCTTGTCTTACACTGTGGACTTTTGCAGTAGGAACAAAGAAGGGGGAAGACTCAACAAGTTGGTAAGGAAAGAAAGAGAGGGATCAAACTGGATCCACCGGTTCCTAAGGAATTAGCCATAGCGACAGGGAGCAGCCAAGCTATTTTCAACAACCAAAGAACTGGAAATCCGCGTGTAGGCAAAGATAAAAAGCTACTGTGGAGATGTAACTCAAGGTCAAACCGGTAGAGCTTCATCTGTTTTAACTGGTGCTGCTGCTGCCGACTATAGGAATAATGTGATGTGGTGGCAAACTAAACGGTGGACAAAGTCAGTAATACTACCGCCTTCAAACGATAATCAAAGTGGTGAACTGTCCCATCAGCGATATTATTAAGTTAAATTAACAGCTTCCTTTTAAAATATAGGCCTTCCACTTTTGAAACTACTTCCTAGTTTGTCTACACGATTAGTTTAGGAAGCCAAATAAATATTTAGGTGACTTAACAGCAAAAAGGTGAGAGAAGTGTATTTTGCACATTATCAGGCAAGTTAAGTAGTAGGCTACGGACAGAGTGCATACCTGGCAGGCAACAGCGCATCTCTGGAAATAACCATCAGCTGCGAAACCGTAAAGCGACTTTTTGTTCTTATTGTGGCAACGCGCTGTGTTTCTCGTGTTAAGTGATTTTTGCTGGCTGTGTTGCCTGGAAGGGTTGGAGCTGACTGACAGCTGCAATTCAACAGGTTATCCGATCACCGCAGTCTACAGCAGAGCCCGTCTGGCTTTCCATTCATCAGACAGACGCTCCTTGTCTGCCTTTGCTGCAGACATGCGCCTCTAGCAGCTCTGAAGCGTCTGTAGCCAATTGATAGTCGAACGATATTCAGTGGCTATATCAAAGCAGTTACATAGTTCAAACAGGAAACCGATTCACGCACTAAGGTTTCTCCCGCGCTCCCTCTCTCTCTCTCTCTCTTTTTTTTTTCAATTTACCTTAAACACGTAGGAGTTTATATAATCCCATGAACTCCAGACTGAATGTCTCGGCTTGAAATGGAATTCATTCTTGTCCGACATGTACCATGCAGCGCGGACTGACAGGTAGTTTGGTTCCGCAGCAGCAGCAAAAGCAACAGTTGTTACATCCACCACTGACTTCCTCTTCCATCTCCTCCACAGACAACCCGCACGAGCTGCTATTCTGGGAACTTGGTCTGACACAGAGAAACGGATCACAGAGTGTGGACCCAGTCTGCCTCCCTGCTCGGCAATCGATTAGGTTACAAGGGGCCTCTTATTTCTAAGGCTGTTGCCAGATTATATCCCCGTGACGACAATACATAAGTGGCATACTCTATTGGGGGTTATCGTGTATTCAAGGATATGTAATGTGACCATATGCATTCTATATTTAACTATAATATTTATTACTGTATTACTACATTAAAATTGCATTTCTTTGGAGAAAAAAAATGTGGCAAAAGAATTTGTTATTTTATAGCACGGTTGTTTTGTCAAGAATCCAGTCTTTTAGTCTGCAGCTATTGCCACATGAGCAATTACTGTACTAGGTACCCTAATGGTGATTGCAATATCAATACAAGAAATTAAGAAACTGATCTTCAGATATTCATTCTTTTGTATTAATCCATAATTGTCATTTTACAAACTTACAAAAAAATAATAATAATTTCAGTTTGTTGCTGTCTAAAATTCGCTGGTAGCCCTGACCATGTTCAGGTCTCTTGTTTGACCATTGAACCAATAAATAAAAAAAAAATAAAAAAATCTTTCATATGCTCTCTTGAAATTCTGTGCCCATTAGCTCACATGTAAGAATAATCTGTACCAACGCACAGTGACAAAATGGAAAATGTTTAAGAACACAGCACCAAATACAAATCATTTCTTAGAATAAGATAAGAAATGATGACACTCATTAGGTCATGAGGCCTGGTTTACAGTGACATCATTGCAAATGTCAGTGTGTGGGAATATGTACTAAAGGGTGCTTTTAAACGTGAAAACAAAACCAAAAATCAAACCAAATCAAAAGGGGCTTGAGGGTGCAAGTCAGTTTAACACCATTTCCCACACACACCACACTCTAATGAATTAATGTTTTTTTTTAATTATATTGTCTAAATAAATAAACCAAATTTTTCAATATTTATAAAATGTAGAGCTTGAAATTTAATGAAAGACAAGTGTTTTCGTCTGCTGAGGTAAGCTTTTGCTATGGGATTTCTGTTTTGAAACAACCACTTGAGATTTGAAGTAACCCAGTCAGATATATGCCACACAAATCAGCAATTTCTAGTAAAATCCTTAAAGTACAGAAATGCTATCAGGACAATGCAACTTTATTATCCAAGTTAAAAGAATTTATTCTGCGATAAACAATTTAAAAACAAGTATATAAGAAAAGGTTCCGTAGGTCATTTTTGCAAGCGGTGGTCAGTATCATGTTTGGAACAAATGAATAAGTCAGGTGACATAATTACAGAACCACACACCCTGAACAGCGATGGATGAATATTTCCTGCCCTGTGTACTCCCTCTGGGTCCCTCCAGGGCTGAAAAATGAAGCCAACACAGAAGTGCCAAAACTTGCGGTTTCTTTAATAGCCACTTGAGACTGGCTCCAAAAGTGAGTCAATTAATACCCATCTATAACAAATGTTTCCCTTGATAAAAACTGCAGCAGGCAGCTGTAGCCAGCAGCTGTCTGCTATGCCTTACCTCTACAGTTCAAATCACTGAGCTGGACTTCTCGATGAATTTTGGTCTAAGGCCGTCAAAATTTCTGTCCAGTTGGTGAGTGATATTCTAGTATTTTATATTGCATGTTACTTGGGACTTTTTGTGCATGCATCTGTGGATTGCACCTACACAAGTGATGAATGCAGGGTGCTAATCAAGCTTTCATTTAGAAAACTGACTTTCAAGATATAGTGTTTCGACAGAGGAAAAGTAAGCCCATCATGTATCTTTATAGTAGCATTTAAATGTCTCTGTAAACTGGTGACTAATATTTTGCTAGCTTCCTTACAGTGTTAGCTATGACTGCTGACATTAGCCTGCTAGCAGCAATCTGCTCAGCATCATTGTAAAATGATCTAGTAAAATAAGTCAGTAAAACTGACATTATGTAACATACTACACTTAGACCCATTAGTGTAGTCCCCTACAGCTTGACTCTTGACAATAGGCATATTGAAAACAGTGTTAGTTGGCCAGAACAAGCTTCATATATATATAAAAAAAAAATGCTAGCTGAAAATGAGAGTTGACCTGACTGGTGGGAATTCCAGAAATTGTATTCACGGTTATGTTTTGTCTGATCAAGAGTTATTTAATATACTCTTAAACACATTTGGGGAGAAATAGCTCATATTATTATTATAATTTTGGATTTTTCTTTGTTCTATCAAATACAAACAACGGAATCAATTATTTAAACTTATTTGTCGAGCCTATCCATAATCCTGTCAGACTTCAAAGAGCAAAGTGAGAGCTGAGTGTCTGGTTTAAAACAGGGCACTGAGAGCTCAAAATTGCCTGTAAAAATATTCATTTTTTTCATACAAAGGTTCATATGTGGTCAAAATGTGACCTGTGTTTGACTTTTGATCATCACTTTGTCATACAAAAATATTATGATAAGAAATATGTTCAAAGTGCTTTTCAAATTTGACAAAATGCATAGAAAATCCTATCTGTGCTGCGTAGTTACTACCTTCAGGCTACAGCACACATTCTCATTGCCAATGCTGTAATCTTCATCAAACATTCAGAAATTAGGCAGATTGAGCGGCTGTCACATGTTTTTCTATATGAGCACAGTCTGTATTTGAAGAGTAGTGGTGGAAGTCTAGTTATCAGTAGAAGTGAATACAATCTTTAAACTCAAAGTTTACATGGATTTACTTGATAGTTGTACTTGATGATTTAGTGGGAAAGGTTGCACTTTCTTTGATATGATGGTTTTTACTTTCCACATTTAAGCATATAATCAGTTTATGAAATAGACTGCAATAAAGCTATATTGAGCACATTTATCTATATACGTTCATTTGTTGACATCATTACTCTGACTGGTTGTCAAACTGGAACATGGATATTTCAGATTGACCTCAGGAGTGCCTTTGTCAGGCCTTGGTCTCCGTCAAGGTGGTTTTTACTGAAACATTTAGTCAGAATTTAGCCTGTTTTACCTTTTGTTTGCTAGATACCTTTGCAGTTTTGTTTTGTTGTACTTTGTGTTTGCATCGTGGATTGCCCCCCCCCCCCCTTTTTTTTTTTCTTCTTATTTTCTTTTGTAGCCTGCCTGGACTTCTTTATTTACATCAAAAGCTTAGATGTGTCCAATACATTTAGTCTACCAAATAATGCACACTGCCAGGATTCTGTCTATTGTGCTATCATCATGATCGTTTCTTTTTAAAACAAGTCTGAATATTACCTTTGAACCATGGCGGTTTCTGATGAATGCTACTCATGCTGGTATTTTCTTTCTTTCTTTCTTTTTTCTTTCTTTCTAATAATTGCAGCCACTATTTTTTTTAATGGAATAAGATATGGGTACTTCTTATATTTCCACAATGATAAAAAATGTCACAATAATTGTATTATGAGTAGTCAAACCGATTATAGCAATTTTAGCAGTAGTACTGATAGAAACTCAAGCATATAAACATTAATATAAACAGCAAGAATGAACCAGTTTCAGTTACTGGCATTGTGCATTTTACTGCCAGTGATGTGTGATGTAAATGTGTGACGCATATTGCTGCATAATACCTGTCTTTTATTACTCCTCCCACCTGTGGTACATGCAGAATTACACTGTAGTACTCCAAGTATATAGTTGTATTTAGATTTCTTTTTATGCAACCTTTTTAAATTTATTCAGTGTAACCAAATAACACTATCTACCATTAAGTGGCTGAATGCTTCCCCCTAGTGCCAGTGTGCTGAATGTTTTGATCTTTGTTTAACAGCACTGCGTAAATCAAACAGCTTTACACAACTAGGAGTAGATTGGATAAACATATAGATACTCACAGTGAAAGGGTTTTGTCATTCTGAGCCCTACATAAATCCCTTCTTCAAACTCAGAACAGTATAAGAAAGAGTATATTCTATTCGCTTCTCTCTCTCTTTTTTCTCACTCCCCCCACCACACACACACACACACACACACACACACACTCAGATGTCAAGCATAAGGCTACAAATAGAGCCGTGGAACTGAAACCTAATGGTATCAGTTACAACAGTGGTTTTCCTCCTATGATACATCAAAATATCTTTTTAATTTAAAAGTTCTGCACACAACATGGGCACATAGATGAAATGCGTCTGTCGTCTGTGTTATTTGTAACACGTGTGTCTCCACCCAAAATGTATTGTCAGCAATGTAACTGCAAACCACTTTTATACTTTGCTGCTCTACCAGCATGATTTTTTTTTCATGTTCTGTGGTCAGACAGTTTCATTCATAATACAAACTTCCATTAGTCAAACTGAGCACATGCCTGTAAATGACATATTGGAAAATTGTCTAGCAAGGTCAGACAGAGCAGATAAAGATATGATCAACTCTGAGCAAAGCGCTTGTTTTTCTTTTTTCTCCCCCCCCCCAGTCAGTTTTCAGTTTCAGACACAAGCAAATGCTAATAACTGCCTCAAGACCCTTTAACCTCAAAAAGAACCCCACTGCATATACACCCACGGGTGCGGTTATTGCATCTGTGGTAATTTGTCATGCTGTCACATTCTCATATCTACAACTGCACATATACATACATACATTTAGGTCCGCAATTTGTTAGACAAAGACACATTTTCTGTAATCTTGTCCCTGCACCCCACTGCAGTGGGCTTTAAAATAATTTATATGTAATTGAAGTGCAGACTTTGAGCTTTAATTCAAGGGGGTTTAACAAAAATGTTGCATTAACTGTCACAATCCCCCATTTTCAGAGGCTTAAATTTAGATGGACAATTGACAAACTAGCAGTTTCATGGTCAGGTGAGGCCTATTCCTTTGTTATTTCATGACAAAAAAAACAGACATTTTGTAGTATATAGCTTTACAGTGTAATTTTAAATATTAGGCCCAACGGGATGCCTTTAAAAGAATGAATGCACTGGCAAACTCAGCGACACCAAAAAGGCCTGAAAAACTGTTCATATTTCATGCCTTCACATCATGGTCCAGGTCATTGCAGGTCCTCCAGGTCAGTGTCTATACCAAATTTTGAACTACAAATCTATTTAAAATGTATACATGCCTATCTGGCATTAATTAATTATTGATTAATCCTTAATTATTTCAGATAGCAGGGGGTGGAACTGTTGGGATTTATTATATCACCATGTATAACCATTACAATTGTTAAACACTTTCCTCTGTGCTATATCATTTAAAATACTCATAACTACCATCTATAATTATCAGTAGAATTCAACATTGATTAACAGTTAAAACACAAAACATTCGAAGCAGTGGTAGGAAACCTTGCGTGTGTGGGAGTTGCATATGTGTTTCCTCACACTCACTGAAATGAGTTCTCAGGTACCTTTATAATCTTATGACTCCCCCACTCCTAACCCTTCCTTTGATCTCTGTTTTAATGTCAGTTTGCGCTCAGTTATTGCGGAATAAATGTATTCTAATTTATTTATTTTTTGGTTGTTTTGTTACAATAGAAATGCTTGTAATTTCAGATGCAGATGCTTTCAGGTGCTCATGTTTATGTCAAGTCGCCCCCTCACCTCTGTATGACCTTTGTTCCTTTTGTGCACTATATATGATCACTTCTATGCTGCTCGCTGTTTTGAGATTCCGCCAAGACCAGCAGATAACTGTCTCTTTAGGAACCTGGGTAAATGTGGTGGGAAAACAAACCGTTTTTGTCCCCCTTGAACTCACTGCTTTCACGTAAAAAAAAGAAAAAAGAAAACATGGAATATACATTTTCACCAGTTTCCAATTGAATAGATATGGGTCAAATTTGGTCTGGAACAGCCTCAGTGTACAAAATTTAGTAGCATCTGTACAGCAATATAAAAATTTAAAATATTATTTTTGTGTGTTTTGGGGTAATTTTAGCAAAAGGCATGCTAAAAGAATGGTGCTTAGGGTATTTTTTTTTTTTTGTTACTGCTTTGAGATGTCAAAATGGATCAAATTGAACTATTTAAGGGTTTTAAAAACAGCTTCTCAACATCTAACCATGCAGGCAGACTTTAGAGGACGTGGGTGTATCACTGTCACGGTCTACAATCAAGAGTAGCCTTCGCGCATGTAAGTAGAGCATTTACAACGAGATGCAAACCACTGGTTACAGCGAAGAATCGGAAAGCCATTTGGTGATGTCCACAGGTTCTATATTTTATGTATATAGTGTTTTCTATTCTATTTTATTTCATTTGTTTTATTCATCCTTCTTCTCTGCACTGAGCTGCTGTAATGCACAAATTATCCTGTCGTGGAATCATTAAAGTTTTATCTTATCTCTCTTATCTCTCTTAGACAGTTACTGACTGTACAGTATAAGAACTTCATCCAACTATTTAAAGTTATGTTAGTTTGTCCAATTGACTTTGACAGATAATGGTGGACTATGTATGGGTGTAATACTGAATTCAGCCTGAAAGTCTGCACATCAATCACATTGATTGCTTGATTTAAAATCTGCTTTGGTGTTGGTGTACAGAAGCAAAACAACTAAATTGTGTCTTTGTCCAACACATTATGGACCTAACTGTATGTACACGCAGAAAGAGTTTTTCTCTTCACCTCTCTCTCACTCTCTTTTTTCTCACACCCCGACCACACACACACACACACACACACACACACACACACACACACACACGGGGAAACCAACTAAAAATGTTATATCCCTGTAAATGCTGACAGAGGGCACTGTAGCTCTATCAAATACAACTCCTTTTAAATGTGCAGAGCCTACACAGCTCTTTTCCTGACTGCTTTAATAACAACCAACAAAAACAAAGCACAACACCTTCAAGTAGCAGTGCAAGGAAATTACCCTTTCTTGGCTGACAGTTAAATATACATTGGAATCTCTTTAGTCTCTTAAGTCCTACACTACCACTGTTGCATTCCGTAAGCATCGCCACTCACTTTGGCATTGCATGTGTTGTCTCAGTGGTGCATTCTTTTTCAAAGGCTGTTATGCCAAAATCCGAAGCAGGGTAATGACAAGTGACTTTATTTCAAAGCCTAAAACCAGTCATTCCACTTGGGAACTCACCTAGCATGCTTACAAATCAGATATTTAATCAAATATTTAAAAAAAAAAAAAGACTTGTCAGACTTCCATCCATCCACTTTCTTCCACTTATCCAAGTCATATATATATGTATATGGGGATATCTATATATAAAATCCCAGCTCACCCCTACGGGCAGTCTTTTTGCCCTCCAAGCTCGGGTCCTTTACCAGAGGCCTGGGAGCTTGAGGGTCCTGCGCAGTATCTTAGCTGTTCCCAGGATTGCGCTCTTCTAGACAGAGATCTCAGATGTCGTTCCAGGAATCTGCTGAAGCCATTCTTCCAGTTTGGGGGTCACTGTCTTGAGTGTTCCGATTACCACTGTTACCTTCATCTTCCACATCCATTCCAGCTCATTTCTGAGCCCTTGGTATTTATCGAGCTTCTCGTGTTCTTTCTTCTTGATGTTGCCGTCACTTGGTATTGCAACGTCTATCACGACAACCTTCTTCCTTTGTCTGTCCACCACTACGATGTCCGGTTGGTTATCCATCACAAGTTTGTCTGTCTGTATCTGGAAGTCCCACAGGATTTAGCTTGGTCATTCTCAACCAGCCTTGGGGGTGTGTCCCATTTTGACCAGGTCATACTCAGCACAGATGTTCCTGTATACTGTGCCAGCCACTTGGTTATGGCGTTCCATGTATGCCCTGCCTGCTAGCATCTTGCAC
>JAVDPK010019077.1:0-35545 GCA_034780415.1 Cichlasoma orientale | reverse complement strand
TTTGCAGTGTTTTTGCAATGTCATCTGCATGAGAGAGAAAGAAAAAAAAAGCTGGAAAAAACCTGCATCTCATCAAACTGCGTAGGGCTCAGGTTGCATTCTGAATGCACATGCAGATGGAATGAGAGCTGGTATTGTAGGAAAAGAAGAATTTACTGAACGTGCTGAACGCACACATTGAAGGAACTGGAATCCTAAAACGGATACTTTAAAAACAACACGCCTGGAAGATGATGATGCATCAGGAGATTTTATTAGAATTGCAGTGCACAGGAATTCCATGCCTTTTATACTGTGTAGTTACAGTATGTGACATAATACCACAAAAGATCTATATATATAAGTTGTGGGAATATTATAAAGCAATACTGAAAAGGATGGCATCATATTTTGATGTATGCTCAAAGCACACTGTACCCAGAGACCTAGAAAGACTTATTATTCTGTCCACCGATCTATTTTCTTCACTGTTTATCTAATTCAAGGTTGAGAGTGACCTGAGCCCTATGCCAGCTGGGGTGCACCCAGAGAGACAGCCAGACCCACAGGCAATTTAGAAACACCAATAAACCCAACAAAAGTTCAGGTTAGCTTTAGATTATTTCCCATCTTTAAGTACGTACTTAAAGAAGTAAGTACTTATGTATGTTCTTTATATTTTTCTACATGGGCAGTTTCATATCTTCTTAGGCATGGTGGCTAATAAGGTCATTTCCATGAAAAATTTGTCGATGCTTCTCACTTTTTTAAAGCTGCATACAAAATATTTTTTTCATACGATGACAGTGTTCAGAGTTACATGCCCTCAGAGTACATAGGAGTGGAATGAAGCCACACTAAAAACACATTAAAGTTCTGTTAAAAACGGCATCATATCTATTTTAAACCCACCATAAGTCTTAGCACAAAAATTTAGAAAATTTGTATTTGGTTGATTATTTCTTTGTTGTAACAATGCTTCTTGGCATATCTCCACAGTCTGGGATCAAACGCTATTCTCCAAGATGACAACGCTCACCCCCACAGAGCAGGATTTATCAGAGACTACCTCCAGAATTTTGGGAGTGGAGAGGATGGAAGGGTCTGCCTGCAGTCCTGACCTCAACCCCATTGAACACTCGTGAGATCAGCTTTGGCATGCTGTTCGTGCCAGAGTGACCAACACAAATGATGGTTGAAGAATGGGATGTCATCCCACAGCAGTGTGTGATCATCCAGTAAACAACACCAAACAAGAGTCAGTAACAGTATAAGCTGTTTGGCATTGGTTGAGAACTCTGCTGCACAACCCACAAATGCATTTTCCTTACAAATGTGGCACCATTTAAGGGGAAATAAACAGGTTTTCCAACAGTACGAGATTTATTGCCAAGCAACATTGTTACAACAAAGAACTAATCAACCAAACACAAATGTCTGCTTTTTGTGCTAGTTTAGTTTCAGTAGCTAAGCTGCAACAATTTAATTTAACAATTAAATTGTTAAATAACAGAATTTAACAATTCTGTGATACAGAAAAACAGAAACAAGCATGTTTTACATGTTTTCTGATCAAGAAAACTTTAAATAGTGCATTTTTGGTAAACTTTCAAGTGCCATATCACCATGTGGGATAAGTGACTGCTCAATAAACAAGTTATATCAGGGTCTCTTTATAACTGCATTTTGACAACCAGCCTCATCTTCTAGATGTGAAATCTTCTGTGCCAAATGAATTTTCTTATGTAGTCTGATTTTAGCACCACCAATTAAAATTAAAATAATAAGAAAAATGAAAAATAAAACAAGATTTTGGTTTCAGACTTTGACACTTTGTGTGGGTGTCTTGGCTGTAGTTTTTAACAGAGTCTAAATTTATTTTTGAGCCTTGGAATTTTCATGTACCTGTCTCCAGTACTTAATAAGTTATGAGGGCTCAAAATGCTGGAGAAAATAACACAAATTAAACAGTAAAACATTTTATGCTGCACCCATTCAAAGGCCTGTAACTTGCAAAATGTGCATAGTATGAAGGCAAAATTTTGCATGGCTTCATTAAACATATTAAAGTTATTGTACAAAAATTTTCAGAATTGTTTAATTTTATATGCAGTGACCCACCAGCAAAAATCTCCACACCAATGCTGTTGACATCAATGCACTTAAAAACCTCACTAACAAAATAACTCATAGGGAGGAGTTTCCCCGCTGTATCAAACGTGACTGATCTGTGATCTACCCCACAATTAATGCTCCAGACGAGACCCGTCCCTCACTGTCTCCTGTCCCTGCTGTGACATGCAGAAATACATCACCACCTATGATGCAGAGGGCTCCTGGAGTTAAACAGGTTGCATCACTTCTGCATTACGTTATTTGGCTCTTATCTGCTTGTGTGTGCAACTGCGTTTTCACAAAGGAGACACTGGAGCCGTGCCAGTCCGTCTCTATGAGTAATAAGAATGTCTGGTGTAACACCTGTGACACTAAACAACACCTACTGCGCTGCTGTGAGATTTCAGGTGTGTAGGCGCGTGATCCACTGTGATTATATCCTCACATTCTTAAAAACATCTCACAGTGACGTCCCCCTCGGGCCCGTGCAGTGAACCCTAAAGCACAGAACTGCATCACTGAGCTGTTCTTTGATCGTACTCCAGCGATTCTTACTACAAATCAAATGTGCTTGCCTCGTTTGAGTTTGTATCGCAACACGTGTGAAGTGTCCAGACTGTCTCACTTGCGTTCTGAGGCTCTCAGAAGCGTTTGGAGTCGGCAGTTGGAGTCAGAGCACTGAGGCACATTGTTAAAATGTCCCCGACACGATGACGTGGGAGGTTACAGCTAAAGGTGTTAAACCACTCAGCACTCACCACCACTCTGGCGACTGTGTTGCATTGCACGTCAGCGTGCCAGATAAAGGCAGCTTCCCATACGAATACACGAATACAGCACTTCACACCTGTAAATGCAACTGTGGAGAGCTGATGAAAGTTCTGCGTGGGTGTTTCTTGAACTTGCTTTTCACTGACCACTGGAAAAATGATGCATCTTTGTTTTGACTCCACACGAGAGAACAGGTACGTCATTTGTTTCCAAGCCCACTTTCCTGCTCACAGAGCTCAGCAGTCAAATTATACAGTAGAGTCTGATGGGGAGTATTTTGTTTTCCATGTCTGTCCTGATTCAGCTATCACACTGTTTCTCTCTTTTTTCCTTTCTCCTCTGTCATGCCAATGTCCCCAGCCCCCTCAATCCTCCCCCTTTTTTCCTCCCTGTTGCATAATATTATGTAATTCATATTCAAACAAATACAGCCATTAAACTGTCCCTTCAAAGCTGAATAATGGAAATCCTACTGCATGCCAAGGATTCTGGGACTGCATTTTCAAAGGGCCTTTAAAATAACTTTTCCATCTGCTTGTGTTACCCATCTTGATTTGTGATTTTTATTAAAAGGAAAAGCTGTTAACATTTTTCTAAGAACAGTATGCACATCAGAGAGGAACACAGTCCTGCACATATCCACCTGTGAAAGGGCAAACTGTCGATTCTCACTTTGATTGTATGGAGATGTTTTCTTGAGTGTTTTAGTCAGTGTTGGTGGAGCTGGAGGGGGAGGGGGAGGCTTTTGTGTTGTTATCTCTGGACAGAATTAGCCTCGCTAAGTGTAACATTAAGCTAAACATATTGTAATTATATCTTTATAGTTGCCAGTGATGAGAGCCTAAGTCTTCTTATTTCACTTTCAGAACAGCCTATAGATTTATACTTGGTTTATTCTAAGGCATGTTCTATACTGTCCAACGCTGAAACACATGCTGCCTTTTCCATCTCCATATACTTATTTATCATTTTTAGTTGATTTTTGCTATTAGAGTAGTTTTTCTTGATTCACAATTCAAAGTAATCCTTAATTATAAGGGGGTTTTCAAGCCCCATCAGCTGTTTTCGGTCGTCTCCCTTTAGGCCAAACTTCCTTTAAACAAACTTTTTTTCTGATTGGCTGCCTATTGTAAACAGAAGGTTTGAACAGCAGGTGGGTGGGGCTGCCAGGCTCACAGTTAGGACATCACACAGATCCGAGAGTAGGAAACAGCTGCTTAAAAACCAAGTGTAGCCTGAAGCCTGAATTTTTGGATCACGAGGATTGCACACATGCTGCACAGCAGCAAATCTGCAACAGATTTGCTGAAAAAGAAAGATTCAAGGTGTTGCAATAAACCAGTCAAAGCTCAGACCTCAGCCCAATTGTGATGGAACTTTGAGATAACTGTGCATAAACAAATGCCCACAAACCTCAATGAACTGACGCAGAATTGCAAAGAAAAGATAACAAAATTCCTCCACAACAATGTAAGAGACTGAAGTCATGGAGAAAATGATTATTTCCAAGTATTGCTGCTAAAGGTGTTGCTACAATCTACTGAATCATGGGGTGCACTTAGTTTCCACACACTGCTTCTCATTGTCGCTTAGCTTTTGTTAAATCAGTGATGACATGGTGAAATATAACGTCTGATATTGGCGCGCAATTCTTTTAATCAGTCATTTTAATGTCATTGTCACAACTTAAAACTTGGGGAACACTATTTTAAGAAATATTTCACCCTCTTAATCCCAGCTGTATAGTTCAGAGTCATTGGAAATGCATCCTTTGCTGTTTAATATTGTTTTTAATCCATGTAAGTTTATTTAAAGTAGCACCCATCTATTTGGCAACCATAAATATGCCAGAAATCTTGGGCTTTAATGTTTTCCTCAATGTAAAAATCACATGGCTTTAATGACGAGGAAACCAGCTGGAACGAGATGCAATATTCACAGTGATGCTATCAGGCAGTGTGGAATAAAGAAGGAATAAAAGGGAAAATTATGTTTAGGAGCAACACATTAATAAACAACTCATGCTGGAAACATTGCTCATGAATGCAGCTTCACAGACTTTACTAACTTACAACCCTTAAAAAAGTCTGAGTGACCTCACCTGTGGAAAATGTTTTGTACTCCATGTGATTCTCTCTTCTCTCTGGGGCCAACCAAGGAGCCGGCGCCGACTTTTTACAGGCTGCCGGAGCCATTATGTTACATAAGAGACACACCTCAGTGGTAAAAACATTGTGGAGTACTGGTGAGTATCCATGGACCGTAAAACAGACAGATTAACAGCAAATTGATTTTGTAGAATTAAATACAGATGCGCACTTGAAAACAGATTCTTTGTTTGTTATGCATATAAAATATTTTGGAAGACATTAATAAAATATATCAATGAAAAGTAGAGAAGAGCTGAAATGCTACCAATTCATAATGTAAGCTTAAGGCGGTAAACTTATGGCTTATAGTCACTACTGTGGCAATGTGTTTCAAAGGGGGCGTTGTGGAGATGACATAATATCTGTGAACTGGGGTATGATCACAAAAAAGATGTATGAATATTAATAATTAATAATAATAACTGTTTCATGAATCAGCATTCTCTTACTCAATGAAAAGGACTGTGTTTTTTGAAGGAAGAAATATTTGCCATTGAAGCTAAACTTTTATTGTTAACCTGCACAAGAATATTGTAATTAGTCAGACAAGAACATTAAAGTTGGCAGAACTTTTGTTTAAACGTGTAAATCTTAAATCTTAGTAAAGTCAATAACAGGAGTCAAAAGTTGGGAAAACTCACAAATATATTGAATCACGTTCACGTGATTTTTTGAGTTTTCGGAGTTTCTTTTTTCTTTTTTTATAGTGTACTATAGATATTTTTAATTTAGCCCTACTTTAAACCCAAAGCTTAGCTAAATAGTAAAAATAACTAAGCTAACAAAGCCAATACTAACCAGTTTTAATGTGTGGCGCTGTATCATCCAAATTTTGGCCGCAGGACAACAACCACCCATCAAAACCAGGATGTGCAGTTTATTAATCAGTGTGAATCCCAAACTTAAGACCATTATTCTGTGCTCTGCTGCCATAAAGTCGGCCTAAAAGCATGTTAGTCTATGTTTAGCTGTTAGTAATCTGATGATCTTGCATGTAAGGAAACCGTACCTACAAGGACTCACAGTTTAACATCAAACTGCTACAAATCAATAATCTGACACGCACTGCAAGAACCAGTGGATTTTTTAAAAAGCCACACTCATAAAAAAGCCTACAGGTTATTGTCCAGTGACACACAGCACTGTACCAACAACCGTGCCCTTCAGAAACCAGAACAATGGCTTCTGCACATTTACAGTAAATACACTTGTGTTAGACTCAAGTGGGGATGTAGTTACTGTTTCCTCTCAGAGAACCAGCTCTCAGATGAAGACAGTTGGAACGTAATGTGGCTTAAAACCAGAAAGCAAATGTTATGCTATATCACCATTATGATCAAAGAGCCACTCACATGTCAGTGTAGTGTTGCAGCAGTTTGTGAACCCATTAGAATGACCAAGTTATCCAGTTTTCTGCTTTGATTAATTGTAAAATCAAAGTCCCATTTTTGAAACAAACACAGTCTGAAAAAACTAACACACAAACAGCTGTAAGTTTCATGCCTTAAGTGAACACAATGAGTAATCAGTTGCAGTGAACACTTCAAAAAGTCCCATATCTAATTTCAGCATCTTTTAGAACTGCTGGAAGGTCCCTAGAACATCTTGGTTTTTTCAGCTGTTCTGTTGTTGATTTACTCGTGTGCTTTGCGTTAATTTCTTTTTGCATCATCCAACTTCTGCTACGCTTCAGGTCATGGACGTGCAATTTTAAATGCATTCATTGATCCCTCAATGATTTCAAGGCATCCAGGCCTCAAGGCACAATTTTAGCTTCATGAGCATGTTTTCAGCCGATTTCAGTGGCCTGTTGTTTGTCCTTTCTTCCATTAATATCGTTTTATACTGAGTGTTTTCTGATATTGAGGAAGATTTTATCACCTTGCAAAGATTTCTGCCACTGTTCTTTTTTTTTTTTTTTACCTTTTTCAGGACTGCCCGTTCTGCTTTTGGCGTGATCTCTGGCAGATGTCTACTCCTAGTGAGAGTAGCAACAGTCTTAAATTCCTTCCATTTATCGATGCTTTGTCTTTTTTGGACTTATAAATGTTTCTGTAGCATTTTTCAGCTTCATGCTTCTTCTTCTAAGGTTCCATGAAAGTTTTGAACAAGAACTGAATCAAACCAATCAATCCTTCTTGAAAAGAGCCGACTTCGTCTATAACCACACTTTGTAAGTATGTATATATGTAGGACAAAAAGCACTTTCAGTGTCATCTTTAGTTTTTTCCAGCCTGCACGTTGCATGATTACTCTCCTTTATACTGATAATTTATCAGTGATTTGTGGCAGGTTGTTGTAAATATGTGGTTTGGATTAGTCTCCATTCCAGACCGCCTCCTGTGCCAGACATCCTGCTCAGCTGCCGTGGGGGCAGATGAGTACCAATCGACCCTCAGGTCTTCTGAAAGACCAGCTTGCCTTGTTTTGAGCCTGGCTGCTAAATGTTGGCATGCTAAGCACTTCCTCTCAGCACTAATTTACCCACACACCCAGGCCATAAACAGATTTTGTGGTTAGTCACATAGCGGTTTAATAGAAAAACTATCAGTTGTAAAGGAAGTAAACAGCACTGCCGTTGACATGCGCTAGACACATAAAGAGATGCTGTCCAGTCAAAATAACCTGCAGAGACATACCCACTGCTGAGACACACTGAAAGAATTCTTCACAGGAGGAAGCAAACAGCAAATTGTGTATTTTTCCACTGATTGTCACATTGTTTTTGCCCTTTCTGCACACATCACTCCACCACCAGCAAAAAGAAGAAACACGTGGACCTTTACACAAGCACTCCACACCCCCTGGTTATTTCATTCCCTCACACACTCCTCGTCCCCTCCCACTCCCTGACAGTTAACTGTATAAATACCCTACTCAGAGCATTACCGGGATTCAGACGTTGACCTGCGCTGACCAGAGACACTCAAGTGGAAAGAGTCTAGCTTAAGAAAGTCAAAGGGTCTAGCTTTTTAACAAGAGGAGGTGAACAACTGCATCTGTGCAAACTTTTCCAAACCACAAGACTCAGTTAGGCCCTCTAAAATGTGGCTCCAAGTGTTCCTCTTCTGTTTGTCCTGCTTACTCCTGTCAATCCAAACCCAGGCTCAAGACAGAGCCTCCCTACACCGCTCCAATGACCCTTCTGGACGTTGTCATTACACCTTTACTGTGGCCAGTCCACAGGAGTCCAGCTGCCCTGGAAGCAAACCCGAGATGGATCAAGCCTTGTCCCGGCTCACCCTGCTCGAAGCTTCGGTCAGCCGTCTCCTAACAGGAGTAGACGGAGGCACCATGACTGGGGTTGGAGCTGATAGCAAAAAAGGTCTCCAGGAAGCTTTCTCCAAGGTTACAGGGGAAAGAAACCAGCTGCAGCAGGATAAGGAGCGTCTGAACAGGCAGGTCCAGGAGCTGCAGAGGAGGCTGGCTGAGCTGAGCCAGGAGGCAGAGAGCCTCAGGCAGAAACCCTGCCAGCAGACGTTCACCTCAGGGGGGACTCAGCATGAGAACAGGCCAGCCAGTGGTATGTACCAGTCAGTGAGCAAAGGGAAATCACACAAATCAAAAACTGTCCTAATTAAAAGATGTGTAATCCCAGAAGAGCGCATTCTTCTTTAACCACAAAAAAACATACTGTGGCATTCAACAAAAGCTTTTTCGTAGAATGTAATAGGAAATATATTTTACCCAAATGTTGCCTGAGCCAATGTTTTTCTTTTTCAGGATAAATGTCTTCATGGTAGACTTATTAATTGAAAAGTCCACAGAGGCAGCAGGTCACGTTGCGGTTAACTGTGCCCGGTTAAGGGGATAGGAATTCACAACACTGTCTCTCTTTTTATGGCTTCCTCACTCACACTGGTGTTTACGCAAGTGTGATTATTTTCAGGGTTAGAGTGTCAACCTGCAGCACTCTGAGGCAAAAACTGAGACCTTGCAATTTTGATGCAACTCTGTATAGTTAAGGTGTTATTTTCTGCCAAGTTTTGCTCAGAATCTCTAATTTATTCCGTCTCTTCCAGACCCTGCATATGACTTTGGGAATAGTGGATATCAGGAGATGAAAGCTGAGGTGACAGAGATCTCTGCATCCCACCTATTTCCCGAAGGAAGTGACAACTTCACAGGTAGTGTTTTACTGATACTGATGGTTGAATCGACCCGTCGATTATAGTTTTGCATATATATTTTGCATGTATAGTTTTTGCAAATTAAAATCTAACTTGAAGTAAGATTAATTGGCTGTTTTTTCTCAGGCTGTGGAGAATTAGTGTCAGTAGGAGATCCTGTGTTGCACAGGAAAGCTGATAGTATCTCAGGGAAATACGGTGTGTGGATGCAGGATCCAGAGCCTCAAGGCCTACAGTACACCAACAAAACTGTGTGGCGCATTGATGCAGTGGGTAAAGATGTGCGTCATCTCTTTGCATATGAGAACATGGATCAGTTCTCCAGAGGCTTCCCTATGAAGGTCCTGGTTCTGCCAGAGCCTGTGGAGAGCACAGGGCCAACCCTGTACAGAGGCTCCTTTTATTATCAACGCAGACTCAGCCGTACCCTGATTCGTTATGACCTTGCTTCTGAGACTCTGGCATCCCGCATGGACCTGCCTAACGCTGGTTTCCATGGCCAGCACCCTTACTCCTGGGGAGGCTACACTGACATTGACCTTGCAGTGGACGAACAGGGTCTGTGGGCCATCTACAGTACAAGCAAAGCAAGGGGTGCAATTGTGATTTCGCAGCTGGACCCCAAGAGCTTGGAGGTGAAGAAGAGCTGGGAGACTAATATCAGGAAGAACACAGTGGCCAACGCCTTCATGGTGTGCGGGCATTTGTACACAGTGGCCAGCTACCGTGCTCCCAACACCACTATCAACTTTGTGTTTGATACAGCCACTGGTGTGGGACAAGCTGTCTCTGTGCCCTTCAAGAACAAGTACCGTTACAACAGCATGGTGGACTATAACCACGCGCAGAGGAAGCTGTACGCTTGGGACAACTTCCACATGGTCACCTATGACATCAGACTGGGCAGGGCCAGCCATGGCAGGAGCTAAAGAGGACACAAAGAAGGACTTTGGTTAGCAGGACTGTGTGGATGCAACAAGTCACAGAGATGAAATAAATCATTTCAAGTGATTAGTGTCCCAATATTATTTCGGAGCTTTGCTATTAATGTGTTTTGAATTAAAAATATTTTTGTGGCATTAGTATTGTAAATAAGGCGTGTCATGACAACAAAGAACTCTTCATAAAGCTGCCTAATGTGGTCATGTGATATTGTCACTGATGGGTCATGAAATAGAATTGTAATCTGCAAATGTTATTTTTATTTAAAATATAAAATTATAGAAAAAAGTTTGTGTCCACTGGTTTGCATTTTGAAATCGTCGTCACAGCCGAGCACGCACCTGCAGTTCTTTCAACTGCCAACTAAAGTTAATAATCATAGACTACATGTTACAATGCCAAAATGTAGAGCAGAACTAAATATGTTTACAGCACGGTACAAAAAAAATTCAGTTGAGTGGTCAGTTTCTCCAGTATGTAGGCCTACACTTTGTTTTAAGCTGTTTTAAGCTACGTTTGCATCCCACATTCATCCAAATATGGTTTTACACACACACACACACACACACACACATATATATATATATATATATATATATATATATAGAGAGAGAGAGAGAGAGAGAGAGAGAGATCAGCAGCTAATGTGTTGTCAATTACCTACTTTACATGCTCAACCACAGACTTATCCACAGGCAGCATTAAAGTTATGTTATGAGATTAGGACAGGCAATTAGTGAAAAGTTTCAGTTAATAATGAAAATAGAGAAAAAGAACAGTCCATTCCAGGGAAAATCCTACAACAACCAGAATGCTTTGCAATCTCTTCCTGCTCCCCAAGGCTACTGTTATTAGATGGGCTGGACTGTGGTTTCAGTGAGGTACATCGTGGTTTCTTGCAAACAGAAAGGTCTCAGTGCAGCGAGCATGGAGGGAAGAAAAACACTAATTCCAAAAAAGTCAGCACACTATGTAAAATGTGAATAAAACCAGAATGCAATGAATTGCAAATCTCATAAACCCATATTTTATTCACAATAGAACACAGAAAATAGATGTTTTAACTGAGACTAGTTCATGAAAAATATTGGCTCATTTTGGATTTGAGGAACACTTCCAGAAATCAGTGTCTGTGAACACAGCTCACCGTGCCATCCACAAATGCGGTTAAAGCTCTGTTAAAAGATGAAGCCACATGTGAACATGATCCAGAAATGTCACCGTCTTCTCTGGGCCAAAGCTCGTTTAAAATGGATTCTGGACTGAAGATGAGGGGGACCATTCAGTTTGTTATCAATACTCAGTTCAAAAGTCTGCATTTCTGATAGTATGGGGGTGCATCGGTGCCCATGGAATTTGCAGCTTGCACATCTGGAAAGTCACCATCAAAGGTATATAGAGATTTTAGAGCAGCATAAACTTCCATCCAGATGACGTCTTTTTCAGGGAAGACCCTGCATATTTAAGCAAAAATGATGATAAACGTCATACTGCAGCTATTACAGCAGCTTGGCTTCAAGCAGAAGAGTCTGGGTGCTGAACATGAGAGGTGTTGCTGCCATCAAATTCAAAATGACCTTACACTGACCTTACATAGTACAATTTCTCTCTTTTGAAAACATCAAATGTTTAATTTGATGTTTTCTGTGTTCTATTGTGGATAAATGTTTTTTTTTTAGGTTTGCAAATCATTGCATTCTACTTTTATTTTTTCCCAGCATCTCAACTTGTTTGGAATTGGGGTTGTAAGATATTCAGTGCTTTCAATAAATATATTCTCATTTTATAATAATAGAAAGCCTTCTGAAAATTGATAAAGTCACTATTTAAACACATTTGTGTTTGTCTACAGCAGCTCCGGTCGGTGTATTTTGACTGGCAGCCAGTGCAGTTAATGCTCCCAGCGCAGTAGCCTCCTAACCTGCCTGCCAGTTTACACAATGTACTGATGTTGTCTGTAGCAGAAATCACAGCTGCAGACATACTCGCATGATGAAACTGAAAGTGATGAGGTTACTTCTGTCACATTTATTGGACTAATAAAACCACTAACAGATACACACCCACATGTCAACTCACCTGCGTCATAAAAGTGAAGAATAATGAGCAATTTTGCTTGAAAATATCTGGCTAGCCCCATGTTGCCACACTTTCCAGCTCTATTCATGTAGCCTGCGCACACAACTGCATCATGCATGCTCTCTTAACTTATTTAACATGTTTACATATATTCAGTGTTAGGATTTCTGTAACGACTGTTTAATTTGAAAGTTGCATTGGTATGTTAAAAAGAAGGTGGTGGCAGCAGTTTATCAACACTGTAAGGTGAGATAGAGCGCATTACCGTACAATGACAGTCAGGAGACTCAGCAGCAGCTGATGGAAACTTGGGCGAGTGTGAGTTGACTTCCCTCACAACAGTGTTCACACAAACACACTGTGGATTGTGGCAGCTCATTGCTGAACCACATTAAAAACACACACACAGATGAAATTCTCATGTCATGAAGAAGTTTGGTGGCAGCCTCATTTTTTATACGATCGTTTAAGCGTTCACATTCAGTCAAAAAAGTCTCAGGAAAGTACAAATCGCCGTCTTAAAACGATACAGCTTCCTTTTTATAAAAATAAAATAAATTCAGCTTTGGTTTGAGGCCTGTGAAATTAAGTCCATGCATTGTGAATACTGATGTGCAAACAAGCAGCTCGGGCATCTTAATGGAGGTAAAACGTTCGACATTCCTACTTCAAAGCAAAAGAGAACACAAAGAAATACACATAACACTGATACAGAGGAAGTATCAGTATGTACATAAAGTAACTTCAATAACAGGAAATCTCAGAATTGCACACGCTCATGCTAGACAATGTCCCTACACACACACATAAACCTAACCTAATGTTTCCCATCTATCATCCAGAGTCCATCATAAGCCCTGTTCAGTGTCTCTCCCAGCCCAGTGAGCAGCACGTCCTGCAGCAAGTCCCAAGTCACCCACAATCTTTCCACCAGGCTGTACTGGCAGTAGCCCATAGCCAAACCAAAGCCCACATCTGTCACATAGTGTCTTGCAAGCAGCAGTCGGGACAGGCTCACCAAAGCGGCCCATCCCACCACCAGGAGCCGCATGGAGTCTGTGTCCACCAGCTGGGCAAGGAAGAACCGGGCGCACATGGCCGCCCTCGAAGCGTGGCCTGAGGGAAAGGAATAGCGCTCCACGAAGAAGGTGGAGAGGATCTCCGAGCGGTTCTGTGCAGGCACGCGACGTCTGACCAGAGTCTTCACAATTCTGACCAACAGCAAGTCCAAAATCAGAGCTGTAGGGAGGAAGGAGAGAAATGCAGCATGGGTCTAAAATTACAGGCTGAACGATTGATCTGAAAAGCAGCTCTCTGATGTGGGCTGGTGTAACTGTGTCATTCACTTATGCAGAACCTTCATTACTTTCTATGACACCCATGCAAAGGGTGTTTTATTAAGTATTATAATAACAACAAGATTGTATTAAACATGCATAAGTTTATTATTATGAATTATTAGCATTATTAAAACTTTTTTAAAAAAAATTCCACCTTACTAAAGAACTAAAGAGCTGAAGTTCTTAAATAGTTTCTATATTTATATAAAGCTTTAGTGAATTCTATATTTACACTGTAAATGAAAACAGTGGTCTCAGAGTCCTGAACTTAATTTAAACTAGCTTTTAATCATTAGTTTTCTCACTTACACTGAGTCAGCTGCACGTTTTGAATGCGCTCTGAGAAGCATAGTTGCACATAGTTGTTTAATTTAGTGATTTGTACTTGGGTTTGCCAGGTATGGAACATTTCTGCCATGGCAAAACTTGTAGTAAAGATAATGTTTAACTCCAAGTGCTTCGCCGGTGCTGTGATCACTGTTTCAGTTAGGCTGTCTTTCGACTTTACTGTGGATTCATGATGTGGTTTCCTGTGTTTGTGGGGTTTGTTACTGATACCTGTGTTCCTCTAACCGTGCAGTGTGTGGTGCGCAGGAATGCAACGAAAGCTGAATTCACTGTCTCTCATCACACACAATGTTATGTGATAATATTATGTGGAATTTAGCTTAAATTTACATTTAAAAACTTTGGGACATTCGTGGTCACTTTGTCTGAGTTTGTGTCTAATACATTTTACTAAATTGAGGTAATATATGTTGCATTTAACTTAATATTACTTCGATATACTACATAAAATTCATGTGATGTGATGCTCTTTTCTCCCGATTTTCTGATTAACAGTTTGTATTTCTACTAAACAACAGAGAAACAAAACATCACAGCAAGGCATACACACACTCCCCTCCCCTAACCCCAACATCTCTCTTAAATGAAACACATTTCATCAGATGTAATGAGCACATCGTACTATGAAACAATTAACAGAGATCTCTCAACACCAAGTCAAGAGTCCTCCAAGCAAAAGCATATATTCGCCCTCCTTTCTAGAATAATAAGTCAGTCTTCAATCTTGTTTTAAGACATCTTTTCAAATGCTGCAATTTTTGCCATCTCCTCAATCTATTCTTGCACTCAGGGTACCCCTTCAGCCTTACAGCCTCTAAAGAGAACCAAGTGCGATGCCAGTTTGGATTCTTATTGTTAATCATCATGTTCATCAAAAATTATTACACGGCCATAAAGCATGAGGTAAATGACCCCACTCACATCATCAATGCGCAATCTTAAATTGAGTAAATCATACTTTTGCATCCCTTGACATTCCTTTGATGTTCCTAAATATCCTGTCACATTCTTCATCATCTCATTCCAAAGTTTTCCGTGTCTCCTTGGCAGCTGAAAAAGCTTCCCTGTCCGGGCTCTGAATCAGCAGAGAATAACATAAAGGTGCTTCATTCATGGCCTTTCCCAAAGTTCAAAAGTACCGTATCAAGGAGCTTAGCAGCTTTGGGAGCTTGTAAATTAGATCCGTGATAGCAGATGTGGCCTTGCAGATATTTAAAGAACTAGATATAACTGGTATAGAAGATCTTCAAAGGTTTTCAGTATACCATTATGGTAAAGGTCACCCAGTGTGGCCACTACCTTTTTCTTTTCAATCCTTTTAGTAAAATAAAGCAAAGCATAGCTTTAGGTTCTTCCAGATACTGGACGAGGCAATTAACTACAGATCCAAATGAAAAATTTGAGCCCCTTTAATCCAGATTCTATCAATATGAGCAACTATTGGGTGACTCTGCGAGGATAACAACACGATTAAAAGAGACTGTTCAACACCAAGGTGGCGCTCTCCCAGGGGGAGCAACCAGGTTAAATGCATAATAATAAAACAGTTAGTCTCAGACTGCCTCTATCACCTGGCTTTATGATTTATCCTCCTTGAGTGCACATGTAGAAAAAGCAAGTCAGAATAATTCACTCTGCTTAAGTTGAGTCTCTTATTTATTTATTTATTTATTTTTGAGAATACAATTTTCCATTTCCATACACGTTTGTAAAGCACCGGCTTTAGAAGTAAAACCAACTTATAAAATTTTACAGTGAACCATTTATAACAGTTTTATTTTTGCACTCTGCAAAACATTTTGAAGTCAAGCGGTATTTTATTTCAGTGGATTCCAACAATTATTTAAAGATTTTAAACATGTTGTGCGATACCTTAGGCAATTAAGCAAGGCTGAAATAAAAACATATAACCAACTCCATTTATTGATCTAGAAAAGAAAAGTCAAAAAAGTCTGTGAAACTTTGACCTCATCAGTTCCTGATTGGTCTAACATACTATTTCCAAATCTCCATGGCATCCTGGGCTTTTTATGTGCCAGAAATAGCTCTGGTATTTCACCACAACACAATACGGTATAACAGCGCAGCACTCGAACTCAAAGCTGCCAGTTCACAAATATAATCTACACGTGCAAATACATCATCAGCTCTGACCTGTGAATCAGATACCAGCCAGCTCCAAAGAAAAACTTTCCATCGCGGCCATGCTGTTGTTGTTCGCTCAAACACCCTCTGCTCCTGCTAATGCATTAATTGACGCTTAGATGTACTCGTGCGGCTTTTGGTCTCTAGACATTAAGAGCCATTAACATTGTCTAGCTTTGACCAAACATCAGAGCCACTTATGAATGCCACGGGTTCCACTTTGGCCGTGGCACACACGTGCGTAACGCGCTGGCCTTTCATCCAATGTGGTGATAAATATAAAGCCGCGCAAGCATCTGACATCTAAATGAAGCCAGTTTGACTTTGTGACACTTCTTCCTTCCACATATGGCCGCTGTGCTCAGTAGCCTAATGTTAAATGCCCAAAAGTAGTGAGTATAATATATAAATATGAACCTAAAATTGTTTAGCCTGTTGATTGGTGTGGACTTAGAGGTGCGTTATTTATTCAATTAGAAATATTTTTGTTTCATTAAAGACAGAAACCCAAACTTTAAGTCTGCTCTAAATATACTTACCCAAAGCCAAATTCAACATGATCTCCTGCTCCTCCACGCTCCTTCCACGGAGCAGAGTGTACACGGTGCCGATGAGCCATGGGATGACATGACCGGAGAACTCAACCAGCCGGACCAAGGGACGTATGCTGCCCCATGCAGACCCCTCACAGGCGCACACTCCGAGCCGTTTGGACAGCCACAGATCTATCGCCAGCAAAAACCTGAGCGTTATGGTAAATATGGGCTGGCTCAGACTCACCGAAAAGTCTCCCGTTTGCGCTCCAGAGGCAAAGTAAGAACAGCTGGAGCTCCGGCGGCGGACTTGGTATTCAAACGTTGCCCGGCTTCCACACACACCTCCACGGCAACTATTCCGTCTGGACCCTGGTGAGGACATTTTGGGTAGTGCCCTAGGTAGCCGCTCTTCTTTATGGACCACCTAGATCCTGCTGCGCTCATAACATCGTGCCGAGTTTACAGGGTTAAATGGTACCAGCTCAGAACGGGACTGCTCTTGTCACGTGGCAAAAATGAATCCACAAAACCGTGCTTGTTAAACTGGTATTGAGTTTTAGAGTTTAATTTTCTTGTTACATTTGGACACCCCGAGGAGATCTCATTCACTATCACATGTGAATGTGATGGCCCACTTGTCTAGAATGTTTGACTAGTTTGTCCTTTTTTATTTCACAATAAATACCACAGTCCTGGACTATTTTTTCAATATAATGTATATATCTTGTCAGGACATCGGTCTGAGAAACGCGCTAAAAGGCTCAGTTTCGTGAGCCTAAACTGGGTCTATCATGCTGTCACAGTGCGTGCGCGGCTTCCGCCTCTTCTTTATTTTAGGCTCTCTTCAGAGCTGCTGCAGAGCGGACGAAACTACGGCCACAGTATGCCAGGGCTGCTGCTCGGAGATGTATTTCCTGATTTCGAGGCAGAGACCACCACCGGCACAATTAAACTCCACGAGTTTCTCGGTGATTCGTGAGTAGACCTTTTGATTATTGATCATATTGATTGATATGGTTTAGGGTGCACAAGTTTGCAGACTTACTGAGAATTCAGGTAAGAAGAGCGGGGAGATTGGGTGGGATGCAGCTCCTGACACCGTTTCTCCTGCTTTAAATACTGTACGTGGCATCTACACCTTCATCCCCATGATGACGACAAGTGCGTATAAAAATAACACTTGGGAATGAAGCAGGATACCTGTCACTTATCAGATTTGTAAGTCTTCTAATGTTGAGAGCATCAGTAATCAAATTGAAGTCAAGCTTTAAGCTGTTGAGGTTTGACCTGGCTGACCTAAAAAGGGGGGCTTTGTCATCATTTTTGACACCTCTGTGACACTGACATAACATCCTGCAATCCTATTGCAAAAGCCAGCAACAAGCAGTAATACACAATACCAAGAAATGCAGTCTGATGACAGGAAACCAGGTCAGAATGAGACCTGTTTGTGAGATCTAACTGAGCATGACCCCATGACAGGAAATCTGGCTCAGCCTTACTCTGTTTCATTTCAGATGGGGAATCCTGTTCTCCCACCCCAGAGACTACACTCCTGTGTGCACCACAGAGCTGGGCCGAGTTGCCAGACTGAGCAGTGAATTCAGTAAACGCAACATTAAAGTGATCGCCCTATCAGTGGACTGTGTGGAGGATCACCACGGCTGGGCCAAGGTGCTGTAACTACATTTTTTTTTTTTTTTTTTTGTCAGCACATCTTTAAGTATTCGGTGTTTAGAAGTTTCTGACAACACACTGAAATAAATGGATCCTTTTGGGTTCATTCAAAAACTGTCTTTTAGCACCTCACGCTCTGCAAATGAACAATCACCTGTGCGGGTCAGAGACACCACCAGACCTAATAATAATAATGCATTAGTCTTGAATAGCCCTTTTCTAGATACTCAAAGACGCTTTACAATTTCACACCTCAATCATACTTGGTGCTGGTAAGCTACTAATGTAGCCACAGCTGCCCTGGGGCAGTCTGACAGAAGCATGGCTGCCAATTTGTGGCTACAGCCCCTCTGACCACCACTAAACACACAACTACATTCACACTTAGGCAATGTTACCCAATGGTTGTGAGGCGAGCACCTACCGACTGCACCACTGCCACCCCTGCCTGAGTTCCTCACACAGGAACTTCTGAGGGTCAGATGCTTCATTTCCTGCATTTTGATGTAGTTTTATGCACCAGTTTGCATCCTTTCTACACCCTTTTATAGTCAAAATATCTTTATTCACGTGCGTGTGTTTATAGCTCTTAATTGCTCTTTTTAAATATTTTTTAGCCAGATTTCACACAAAAAAATATTAGAACACATTTTATAATTTAATTTTCACTCTATTATTTTCCACTTGTAATCCATGCTCTCTCCACCTGCAGTGGACCACACCAGTCTGAGAAACACCACCTTAAGATTAGTTAACAGACCTGCAACAGCATTTCTGAACTCTGAAAAACAAAGTGGCTTACGGCTGGCTTGGTTTTCAGAATTTTTGTGAAAAAAAATGTCGGACACACTTTTTTCTTCTGGCTCTTTAAGCTGCCTGCATGTGCAGGGTGCTGTAGAGATGCTGTGCAGCTGCTGACTAAGACTGCTCACTGAGTGAGTTTGTTTGCCACACACACATTCAGTGGTTGTATGAGCTCATATTTCACATTTAGATTTTGGGGGTAAAGGAAAAAAGCTTGTCTCTGTCAGAGGCGTTGCTGCCTTGCTGAGTATTGTACATCGTCCACTTCTTCCATATTTTATTAGGGAGAGAAATGATTGTGTTCTAAATAATGCGGGGGATTATTTCCTTACATCCCAGAAATCTACACCTATGTCATGAGTAGCAGTGTGTATACAACAGAGCTCCATCATTGTGACACTACTCAAACTGGCTTTGCATAGCTAATGGAGGGCTTGTGTGTCTCTACTTGTGTGATTAGGACATCCTGGCCTACAACTGTGAGGAGTCCGCCTGCTGCTCGCTGCCCTTTCCCATCATAGCGGACAGCAAACGGGAGTTGGCAGTCGCCCTGGGCATGCTGGACCCAGATGAGAAGGACAAAGATGGCATGCCCCTCACTGCCCGCTGTGTGAGAGACATAAATACACAGACTAAATTTGTTTTTAAAACTTTTATGTGTCATATCCACTCGTTCCTGTGGAGATTTTATCCCTCTCAGTGGCAAACTCTCTCACCTTTTTCATCTAGGTGTTTATTATTGGTCCTGACAAAAAGCTGAAACTGTCGCTGCTTTACCCAGCCACCACAGGACGCAATTTTGATGAGATCTTGAGAGTGGTGGACTCACTCCAGCTTACAGCAGGGAAACGAGTGGCCACACCTGCTGACTGGAAGGTATGCCACGCATTAGAGAGCGACCTCAGTTGCCGCCAATTATTCCAGCAGCTGAAGGCACAGATAATAGCACCAAGATGTGACCGGCTGCCGAGCTAACTAACAGACATTTTGCTGTGTCTCCTCCTCCAGCCTGGAAACTGTGTAATGGTCCCTCCCAGTATGGCTGAAGAAGAGGCGGCCTCTTTGTTCCCAGCTGGCGTCTACACCAAAGACCTGCCCTCTGGCAAGAAGTACCTGCGATACACACCCCAGCCATGAGCACAGGCAGGGAGGCCACTGACATTCAATGTTTGCATCTGTTCCATGGACTGGACTTTAATGCAGCCACGCTCACCTGGTTGACAGACATCCCAGCTTTGAATTAGTCCAGTCAAAATACATGAAATGAATACCATTGCCTTAAGTTATAGCATTATTCTAATTAAGACATTTAGAACAGATCCAACGGTTGTAGTATTCTGCCCACTTTTCTAAGAAGACATAGAGGAGCGATCAGGGAAAACATATTGATTGCTATTTAAAGAAAATAAAAGTATTTTTATCTACAGTGTGTCTGAATACGTTTCAAAATTTTAACAGAAGTAATGCTGGCATTGTGTTTTTGTTTCCACAATTTCAAAAGTAAGAGCTTTATGATGTCATTAAACCAGAGTGTATATAAAAGATAGACATTTTAGCCATTTGGCTAAAATTCCCTTAAAATACACTTACCAGAGAAACTGTGCGTCTGATTCCTGCCATAAATGACAAGCCTGTACATAAAAGATGGACTTTGCCACTATGACATCACCCACTGGTTTCTGTTTTGCACATTATGAAGTTTTGGCATTAGTGTTTTGGCGGCCGCCATGCTGGTGGTTTAGAGCCAGAAGTGACATCAGGTAACCAAGCAAGCTCGGTTACCTCGGTTGCTTCTATAAACTTTACGGGTGCAACATACAGACACATATACCCACTAATTAGTGTTAAATAACATTCATAATGATAATAATTTTGTCAAAAAAAATTTAAAATTATTAAGACATGAAAAACGACTTTTCTCAATAAAATAAATAAATACCGTATCACAGAACAAAATAGCTCAGAAAGCTAAAAAAAAAAAAAAAAAAAGGGATTCAATTAAATAGAAAATACAAAATATGAAGAAGGTGATTCAATGCATAAAATCTAAATATGATACAATAAGGAGTTTAAATCTAAAATGAATGCTGGTGTTGTGGTATAGGGTGGTATTGTTTTTCTGTGTATGGCCCCGTGGAAGCAGAGCTGAAACAGATGTTAGAGAAAATGTTCATCTGCATGTCCAGTAAGTGTTGCAGGATAAACTATCCACAGCCACAGTCATCTGGATGGCCTCTTTGTCAGATGATAGAGGAATCCAAACCGTGTGCCGATTCAAACTGGATTCAAATAGCAACAGCAATGACGAATTCCCTTGGCAAGAAATATGGACGCAGTCTGGCAGCTGGCAGTTCAATATTCAGGCCACAGAAACATTCCCATGCTGCAACATGTCCGGGATTACGCCACTTTTCACAGCTAGTGCAGTCCCTGCACATTTACCACCCAGATTAACATCCCTGTCTGCCGGAATAGCTATGAAGCAAGGTACAGTCACACTGTGGTGAGTGTGGCAATGTCTCGCTGCAGCGCTCCATGAAGTGATCAGTCAACACTCTCCGTGTTCCCTCAGTCTTAATCAGCTCACCTGTCCATACTGTACTTATACTCTATTGCCAAAGTATTTGCTTGTCTGGCTTCACACTCATATGAACTTCAGTGACACCCCATTCTTAATCCATTTTTGAGCGTTCTTCCAGAAGCACATTTGTGAGGTCAGACACTGATGTTGATGGCGCGCAGTCTCTGCTGTAATTCATCCCAAAGGCGTTCTGTTGGGTTGAGGTCAGGACTCCGTGCAGGCCAGTCAAGTTCTTCCACGCCAAACTCGCTCATCCATGTCTTTATGGACCTTACTCTGTGAACTGGTGTGCAGAACAGGAAGGGGCCATCCATTCTTTCACTAATGTTTGTAGAAGCAGTCTGCATGCCGAGGTGCTGGGTTTATACACCTGTGGCTGTGAAAGTGACTGGAACACCTGCATACATGTAGACGGGTGAGTGAATACTTTTGGCAATACAGTGTAGATCATCCATCCATGCAATGTAGGGTTGAGGGTAGGCTGGTGCTAAGTAACAGACTAATAAAATACTAGAATGTCACTCAGCAAAACTGGAGCACAAACACAGCAGGTCACATTATTTGTCAAATAATCCCATTTACAATACTGAGAGGGCCAGTTCAGTGATTTGTGTTAGCTGAGGTGGGGCCTAGTAGACATTGATTGTCTATAACCATCTGTGTTGACACACTTGCCAATTAAAGCAGCCCTACCCTAAGAGCCGTGACAGTACGCAAATAAATGAGCTGTAAAAATATTCGCCCACCATAAAAATGTTCTAAAAGGAGAAAGCATCCATAGAGCCCAAAACTGATTTTCTTTGTACAAGGCTGTAATCATTCCTGTTAATGCTGCAAAGTTTAGCATTTTAACCAGAGCTCCAAGAACTGCAGTTTAATTCCTGTACATTTTTGGACGTTTTAGCTTTTTGTAGCTGGAAGTGGCCATATTTGGACAAAAGGTGGCGCACTAAATTATCAGCAAGTGTCGCTAGTTGTAACAAAATGTAAGCAGGTAAGTCATTCAACTTCCTCACACTACTCTTCACAGGTGTCAAGCTGAGCACGACAAGCTTAAACAAGCTTTGCCAGGCACAACAAACCCGCCCCTGTCAGATGCTTTAGCTCATTTGAACGTTGTCCATCTCGCAAATGCGTCACTCCCAAAACACTGAATCATCAAGATAACGCATGGTTCCTACTGTCCATGCCCATAATTTTCTTTTGACCTTCACCTTGAGGTCAAGGTCGCAGATCTTTAGTAGATGCATCTTTGGTGTGAATTTGAGCAACCTAGGTGACATCATTCTCAATTTATCACGTTCACAAGATTTTTTAGAAAAACCTGACCTCTGACCTTGACCTAATTATGGCAAAAATGGAATCGGGTGATCTCGGGGTCACTGGCCAGCACATTTGTCTGAATCAAACTGGTCATTTTGCTGTAATGTTGTTAACAGAACACAAACACCCCATTCTCCCCCTCTGAGAGCGGCGTAATTAAACACAATTAAATTTAGTTAAAATGTTTATATTGTGCAATACTCGTGCAGTTGTCTAACATTAGATTACTGACAGTAATGATGCATAACTTTGTCCAGGACAAACTCATTAGTTTCACTGGATTTATTGCATCTGTAATGACTCACTTATCATGCATAATAAAAGCACTGCATTTTCCCCACTTAAAACTTATTTTCTTTAGCAAATAATGCATTTTTCACTTGAACGTAACCCGACTTCACTGCCCGGGATCTCCTCTGAGAGACTGTCAGCTGTAGCCAGCACTCTCCCTGACCTCCTCTCTATCCTAAGTTAGTTCTGTTTGAAGTGTTAACTCAGCTGTGTGGGATTTGGCGTTCCCTCCTCACCGGTTTGACAGCATCAGCTAAGAGCTTATCAAATTTGATCCAGGGAACGCTGGTAACATGCTTCCCCTCTGTGAGCAGCGGACAGGAGAATTTAAGGACAAGGGAGGTGTTAAAAACAGGAAACTGAGGGATAAAATACAGCGACGCGAGAACAGAAGGACAAGCAGTTTAAAAATGGATGTCACGGACTGGAAGGACATTGGCTTATTTATCCAGACATGTTAGATTGGAGTGACAGAGACAGGAATAAGTATTCATTTGAAATATTTATTAGGAATGCATTTGTAGATGACGATGCACGATGTTTGACTTTAACTGCCACTTCTATTCAGTCTGAATTTGGAGCAGGGACATTAAAACACAGACAGCCAACATGTTGTCTTGCATAGAGATTTTCTGCCACCTGATTCAAAGTCCTGCATATCTGACCGAACACCACATGAAAACTGAACCATCTAAACCCCCACAAACAGACCGTTTTCCTTCGAGTGACTGAAGGAATTAAAAACCATCGTTTATACTGAGAAAAGCTGCAAGGTTAAGATGTCTTGTTCTTGATTTGTCATCACTGTTGCCTCAAAGAGAGAGAGAGCTTCATCTCAGACACCTCCCACCAGCGCCGTCATCTCTGGTTCATGAGGGCACGGTACTCCCTCTGGTGGGCGAGCAGTCGCAGGAACACCTTGTACTTTCTCTCGTAGAAGCTGAAAAATAAAAAAGTGAAGAAATTAAGAAAGTAATGAAGAATTTGATGCCGACTGTATATTTCAGATCTTATTTGTGAAATCTGAATAGCCTACAAAGCTATAAATTATTAACACCAAAGAAAACACAAAAGTTCAGTGTTTCCCTTCCTACTGCAGAACGACTCACCTCTGGACTTCGTTGTCAGGCTGCACGACGTTCCCCACTTTCGCCATTTTCTCCATGGCCTCCTGAAACACAAGAAGCACAGACAAATTTCATTTAATAAATCATGGCACGCTCATTCAGCTTCCCGTCAGCCGTGACCCAGTTATAGTAAGAACAGCAGCCGGGCGCTGCGGCTCAGTTTATGATTAATGCAGTGCAGGGCCCCTCTACGGTCTAAACCCACAAAATCCACGCAGCTGACTGTTTGCAGCTCGGAGGCTCAGACAAAAACAGCTGCCTGCCGTATCTGTGGCTGCAAATGGGTTGACAGGTGCACCCAGTCTGAATAATAGCGTCTTATTTTTAGTTTGTCTGGCTTAAAGGCGGCTACGAGTTCTGGTGAGACACAAAGATGTGATGAGTTGACCCGACAAAATATTAATCCATACTTTTCTGTCACAAAAAGCCAGCAGAGCGCATTGCTTTGTAGTTTGGTTGCACCCAGCAGATGGAGGCAGCGAGTCAGTGAGTGTGTGACACAACCTGTGTAACGTTTGACCTTTGGTGTGTTTCCATGAGGCTACAACATTTAATGATTAGACTGCAAACTGCTGCAGACTGCATACTGCAAAGCAAACACTAAAATATCACGTTGACCTGGATTAAAGGGGGACTCCACCTATTTTACAGAGTTTATAAAAACCGCTCGGCTTGTGAAAACGGTTGGACAGCATGTTGTCTTCTGTGATGCTGACAAAGAAAGATGATGTTATTAAATCATGTTAGCTTTTTTTAACAATCTGGAGTATAGGTAGCTGACATTAAAAAGGCAGAGGCAGCCTCATTGAAATATTTCCATGTTGGAAATATAATGAAGTGTTTTGAAGCCTACAAGAAATTCAATTTTAGAATATTTCTATTTTTTTTTTTAAATCACTAAAATCCATTTAAAAGCAATTTTGAGGAGTAAAGGACAACTAAAATTTTCTTCAAATACAAACCTTTTGATTAAATATCAAATATGTCTTAGCCTCTTTTTTTTATTTACAGTGGAACATATTTAATATTAAATTCTTTTTAGAAGCGGACACTTCATTAGGTACACCTAGCTAGTACTGGGTTGGGCCCCCTTTTGCCTTCAGAACTGTCTTAATCCTTCACGGCATAAATTCAACAAGGTGCTGCAAACATTCCTCAGAGATTCTGGTCCATATTTACATGATAGCGCCACACTGGTGACGGCGGAGGCCACTGGAGTACAGTAACCTCAATGTCATGTTCAAGAAATTGTTTGAGATGCTTTGTGACTTGGTGTGCTATCATGCTGGCAGCAGCAGAATCAGAAGATGGGTACAATGAGGTCATACAAGGATCGACATGGTCAACGACAATTTCATGTGGTTTACAACAAATTCTGACCCTCTCTGAATGTTGGCAGCAGAAATCGAGGCTCATCTGACCAGGCAACACTTTC
This sequence comes from Cichlasoma orientale, assembly GCA_034780415.1. Lineage (NCBI taxonomy): Eukaryota > Metazoa > Chordata > Actinopteri > Cichliformes > Cichlidae > Cichlasoma > Cichlasoma orientale. Next base: position 9,772 of record JAVDPK010019077.1, on the reverse strand, counting down.
CAGTCTTCTATTGTCCAAATTTGGTGAACCCGTGTGAACTGTAGCCTCAGCTTCCTGTTCTTAGCTGACAGGAGTGGCAGCCGCTGTGGTCTTGTGGTCTTCTGCTGCTGTAGCCCATCTGCTTCAAGGCTCAATGTGTTGTGCATTCAGAGATGCTCTACCTTGTTTGTAACAAGTGTTTATTTGAGTTACTGCTGCCTTCCTGTCAGCATGAAGCCATTCACCTCTGACCTCTGGCATCAACAAGGTATTTTCACCCAAAGAAGTGCCGCTCACTGAGTATTTTCCTTCTTCCCACCGCTCTCAAATAAATATAAGCATGAAATGTCAAAACCCTTTCCTGCCAAATCCCTGTGAGGTTATTCGAGTCCTGTGGGCTGTGATTTGTTGCTTTCTGTGTGTCTGTGTGCCACTTTACCTGTATAGAGCTGTAGTCTTGTGAAGCACATGCACCCAGCACCGCTGCTCCCACTAACACAGCCTCCGTCTGGTCTGGCAACACCACAGACAATCCTGGGAATGAGATTGAAGACAGAATGGGCTAACGCTGTCATGGATGTGATTTTACCTACTCCTCTCTCCAGGCCGTCTGTGCCTGAATGTTCAACTTTTGTTTTGGTTTGTTTGTGTTTATTTTCTTCTGTGTGCACATCAATTACATGTATGTGCATCCTGGTACGTGCGTATATTCACATACTGTGTTACAAAATATGCATATAACCATGTTATTGGTATTTGCTACCTGTAGCATTAGCATGAATCTGTACAAACAGGCTGTTTTTGCTCAACCCTCCACACAGGAAGAGGGTTCTGATGTCATGTCCTGCCTCTTTCATGGCCTCCAGAATATGAAGCGTACCGAGCTGAAACCAGAGGAGGACACACAGCGGGAATAAAGTTACAAGAAAGCAAATACAACCTCCTTTGTACTTAAAGGTGCTAGGGTGTCAGTCTGAGACACAGGAAGTCATTTGAAACACAAAACACATCAGACTCACAGCAAGGGCTTGCATGGTGGCCAGATAGAGAAGGGCCAGGTCATCTAAGGTCTGTGACAGGGAGAGTCCAACGACCTGCAGAACAATAATGTCAGCAAGGGTGTGATCACCAACGAAGACTTTGTGAAATAAAAGCTGTCATCGTGGGTTAGGTCCCATCTCAAATCTCCAGTGATTCATTGAAAACAGTCATTTTCATACGACATTCCCTGGCGTCCTTTTTCCTGGAATTTTAGACATTTTTTGCTACAGTTACCAAACACAAAATAAGTTAAATGACTCAAATGTTGGAACTCGTGTAAGACATAGCTTCTTTTTGAGGGGATTAACAAGGGACTGAAAGCTAAGTGAGCCAAAAAAATAAAAAATTATGACAGTTAATCATGTAATGAAGATTTTGCCTCAACCTAACTATGGTGTTTTTTGGAGTTAGCTGGTTTGGTTAGCTGCTATAGCTGCTAGGGGTATGGGGGAAAAAAATGATAAAGCATAGTTTTGTGTTATTTTGTGTGGCGATACACCAAATATTAATTTTATTAAATAAATTAAAGTACTCTGGGAATGCTATGAACAAAGAGGGCTCCTCTCCATGCTGCACCACCATCCTGAGATAGCGTCAGCCGAGCAAACTTGCATTAAATCAGCTCAACGCTGCACACACTTAGCTCGGCAAAGCCGCCTCCTACTTCAGAGCGAGCTGATGGCTCACTCTGTGGCTGCTGATTGAACTGAACTGAATTTTTTTCACATTCTGCAACTAGTTGCAGCTTGTGGTGACTAAACGGTTGATAAAATCAGTACTCTACAAAACGCAATCTGTGGTTTTTGGAAAGTATAGCTTGATGTAAGTGACCTCTGTGACCGCTTCGCTTTGGAATGTTAGTGGGGGGAAAATTAACTTTATGTATTTAAAAATTATTTTCTAAGCCAGAAGGAATGTCGAGCCTTTACCATGCCCTTCAAAGTTGGGTCAGCCAGGGGTGACCTATTGCCGTGGAAGTCGGGCCACACGTGAAGGCTGGACCCCAGCAGGTCAACAGCAGACCCAGAGTTAGCCATCGATTTCAAGGTGTTGTTCAAGTAGCTGTAGATATTCTCGCCAGTAAAAGGGAACCTGGGATGGCAAATTAAAATAAATAATATATTCATTTGCACTGGCCAGAAAAGAACAGCTGATATTATTTATATTTATTTATATTGACACGGTGCCGGACAACACCTGTAATCTTTATGTAATCGTCAGTAAATGTGAAATACTGCATATCCAACACTTTAATTGTCCATTCTTCTAGACAATAGCCAGGTTGCACTGAAAGCACAACATGACTGAGCTTCTAATCTTCCTAAAGCTTACTGAACATTATTCTACGCCAGCTGACGAGGACGACAGATGGGCAAAATCACTTTTGGGAATTGCAGCATTAAAAGCATCAGCTAACCTCTGCTGAACCTGTTCCTGGAGCTGGGTGTATGCAGCGTGACCCTTCACCATGTGATCAATCTGAGGGAGGAAAGAGCAATACAGTACATTTCAACTGAAAAGCACTACAAGTGACTGGTGATGACCTGACTTCATTAATAATGTAATCATTTAATAATAAAAGTCACAAGCATAAGCTCAAAGAAGCAGGTTAACTGTGAAAGGTAAGGGGGGGGAAATCAAATCCTCATATTTCAGAAAACAGAAAATATTGGTGTTTTTTCCATAAATTATGTTTTAAAAAGCACTGTTAATAATCCTCTACTTTAATTATATTAAAACCTGATCCCAAATTTTTTTTTGATTTCTTTATAAACAAATCAAAAAAAAAATTTCCAAAATTGTCCTTGTGTCTCTCGACGGTTTTATTATATATTTTTTTACTAAATATATGAATTATATTTAGTGTCTTTGATGCCGACAGTATTTCTGTCGGCAGAGGAGGCGAACGGCTACGAGACTGAAATGTTTTAAAAGATAAAGAAAAATCTCAGCAGACTGACCACCCTGCCCGTCACACTCTGCCCTCCCTCGTTGAGCCACAGTCCAGGCACCATGGCAGACAGGTAGGGCCCCCACACTCCTGGCACAAACAGAGGCTGCTCACTGATCTGATGAAACGGGAAATCTTTTCATTAGTTTTGTATACCTGTAAGATTTCCAAATTCATAGATATACACACAACTCTGACACGAGAGGCAATTTTTTTGTGTGTGTGTGTGTAATTTTTAACACTAATCAGGTGAACAGCAGCAGTGAACCACTGACCGCCATGTGACAAGTTGACGTCCCGCAGATCAACGCCATGCGTGTGGTGATCGGCCGGCCCTCGCACGGCAAATGAAAACCTTTCACGTCAGCACCGATCACACCTGGAGGGAGCAAAGCAATGTTTGCTTTAATTGTGTTTAGTCAAAAGCAGAGTTTATTTTTTGCAGGGGAAAATGTATTGCAATAATTCAGTTTTTTTTTTTGGGTGTTATATCATGCAAAGTTTCAAAGCTGCTGTTAGGCAATAATCCAAGTGATTTGCACAGTGCAAACTTTAAATCCATTTGAAATTGCGCTCTAACCTTTATGTGTCATTCAGCAGTGACACTAACTGCTGGAATAATGTTTGTCAAGCTGGTTTGAGTTTAAGGTGGGAGGTAAGTCTACATCGCTGTGACATGAACAGAAACTAATGGTGCAAAGTGTTGTAACCTCTGACCGACGCAACAATGTGTGATTGGCAGAGGTCACAGTTACAGGTCAGAGGGAAGAGTTCACGGGGAGTTCAACTCACAGCACAAAACCAGATGATTAGGATTGCTGAACCTGAGGAAGATCAGCTGTTGCCCTGAAGCCACCAAAGTAGTTAGTAATGCACTAACGTCTCAGGCAGGTTTGTTATTCTGTTTATTTCCCAAAATATTAAAGCTGTCAATGTCCAATCTGAAACACATACCAGGTACCCAGTCCTCACTTGCTAAACTCTAGTTGCTGAAGTCCTCGTGTCTCTATTCTCACTTCCTTCTTTCAGCTAACTCGTGAAAGCTAAACTAGGATTTTTTTTTTTCTTTTTTAAACTAAGCATCGTCACAACTTGTCAGCTGGTCGAGCAGGTTGTTTTTACTTTCTGGTCAAGACCAAACTATCCTGGCAATTAGTGCTTCAACTTGTGGACGGTCATCTGCTAATTAATGGGCTGATGTTTCAGTGCTCACCCCGTCTCCAAGGCCGAGCCCAGGAGCCCACAGGAGAAACTTATTTCGGCCTCTAGTATTTGCGAGCGCCAGAGACAGGGTGAGGTGCTCAGACATCAGGAGAGAGCTTGAAATAGAGCCACTGCTCTTCCACATCAAAAGAAAACAGCTGAGATGGTCCAGGCATCTGGTTAGGATGCCTCCTGGGAGTCTCGTTTTGGAGGTTTTTTTCCTGCACATGCAATTGGGAGGACAAGCCAGAGTAGACCCAGAAGCCTCTGGAGAGATTATATATCTGATCTGGTCTGGGAACAGCTCGGGGTCCCCTAGAAGGGACTGGAAAGGATGTCTGGAGTACCCTGCTTAGCCTGCTGTACATATATGCTCCCTAAAGGATGAACTTTTTTTTTTTTTAGTTTTTAATAGGTGTAACAGGAGCTGCAAACGGAGGAATGTCAGCGTACTCGTGACAACAAAATACTTTTGTTTTGAAGTCGGTGTGATTCATTATCTGATACCTAGGCCTCCAGCATGAGCATCAATGAGAGAAGCACCAACTGCAGTTCCTGGGTCTAAACCCAAATCTGCTGCTGCCTCCTGGATGAGGCCCTCTCCCAATGGACTTCCCGGGGGACACGTCACGCTGCCTGAATGATAAATAGACCCCGGTTTAAGAAAGAAGACAAATACTGAAAAGACTAAGAAATAAATCGGTCAGATTGTCAAACTAACAAATTATCTGGAGTTATAAAATTTTTAATTTTCTGGCCTATTTTGGAGAAGTCATTTTCCAGAAGGTCATCCAGTCCGATGCTTGTCCAGAAGCTGGCATCCCATCCTTCCGGAGGGCAGTAGGTCCACTTACACACCAGAGTACATAAAGACCTACGCAACATTGGACAACACGCGTCAACTGGCAAATAATGTAGGACACCAAACATGCTATTCACTCTTTAACAGCACACATTTGATACATGTAAAGCCCACGGCACCAAAAAAACACTGTCATGACAAAACACGTGTTATAAAGAATTCAGTGTGAACGACCAAATTTCTTCTTTAGAACTGAGACTAGAAACAAGATCAGTGTTTTTAATGGGACAGCAGGACAGTACACCTGCAAACATGTTATTAATACGAGCAAGAGTTTCCGGGTTTGTCAGTGCTGAACCTTTTCAAACCCACGTCCTTTTTTCATTAGACACAGATAAATGTGTACCTAATCACAACATCATCTAGCAAAGCTCACCTTGTTAAAGAGCCGGTCGCTTTCCAAGACAAGAAGTCTGGTAGATCAAAAAAGTGAGCGGCTTTGTTCCAGCAGCGTTCCGTTAGATTCTGATAGAGAGACACGCATAACGTGTGGGAATGAACTGCCGATCAATAAGCAACAATTGCACAGATATGAACTGACTGACAAGCATCCATCGAAATATATGCAAGGCTGAAATTGTTATAAAAAAAAACAAAACACCAGGTATCTGCTGAACAGCCGGTACAACAATAAAACACGCAGAGATCAGTGGTGACCTTGCTCACCTCTCACCTCTTTGAGCCAGAGCAGCTTAGGGGGTTGCATCTCTGGTGACATGACCCCTCCTACCCTGCTCAGGACCCTGTGGCCTGCGTTTGTTATACGAGCAGCCTGCTCTGCAGCACGATGATCCATCCACATCACCACGTTCCTTTGGGGGTAACCTGGGAAAAGCATGTCAGGACATTTCCACCAGTAAAACGTAGCAACAGCCACGTGAGAGTTAATACTGTATACACCCAGAATTTCAGTCATTTTGTTTTGATTAAATCAATCTGTTAAGGCATGATACATAAAGCTGTTGTCATGAATAGATGTTATCTTGCAGTATATATCCAGTGTTTAGACCCAAGTATCTGGGTCATGCTCTTTGTGTCTTGCTTAATAAGCAAAAACATGAATCACTGCCAGCTCCAGGCTTTTATTTCAGAGCTGACCATGACCTTGGACCTCACTGTGGAGGGGGCAACTTTACCCTAAAGGATCAATAAAGTATCACACAAAAATCATTTGCCCGAGCAATGTTCAGCTGGAGGGTGTCATACTAAAATGTGGCTTATATAACCAATACTTAGCAAGTATACTGATCGGGCCATAGAGACTAAAAACACAATGAATTAAATCACTTACCATCCTGACTGACAGGCACAGGCTGAAAGCTTTGGTCCAAAACCACAAGAGAGCAGGTGGCATCAAAGCCGATCCCCCTAATCTGGCTCTTCTCCACACCCTGAGCAACTTTCTGTAACAAATATACACAATAGTTTGTAAATTACATTCAATCAGTGCTTTTACACATACTGTAACTGTAAGAGGGCATCAGTCCTCATCTGCTTTTCACAAATTATCAGCTGCTTAAATGACGCTTACACAGAATGTGAGCTTGAGATTCAGAACTGGCAATACAAAGAAAAGACTGTTTAATAGCCCGGCTAATATGAAAATGGGGATGATTTGTTCAAAGAAAAGTATACATATTTGTAAAACACAAATAAATAAATAATGGATTAACAACATGCTGTGAGTTTAATACAGGGTTATTCCTGCATATTAAAAAATTACCAAAGCTGCCATTAAGAGTCGAGCATGTCAAATGATGGATTTTTTGGGGCCAATTTTTTTTTTTTTTTGGCCACAGCAGCTTTTATCGACAGTGTAGAGGGACAGGAAATGGGGGAAAGATACGGGGGAATAAATGGGACAAATTGGCGACAAGCCCGCACCGCAAAGCGGCATTTGAATGTGGTCGCCTGCTCCACCCCTGAGCCACCCAGGCGCCCTTGGGGCCAATTTAGGAAGTAAAAAAATTCTGATACTGATATATGGCCAAGATTCTTTATACGTACAGTTGTGCTGTATTTATATATAAACAGGAAAACTGACTGGATCTTATTTAACAACTTTCCAACAATGGATTTCAGTGTAACAGCGGCACACAGCTTAAATCCAGACCACTGGCTGCCCAGGGTGATGCTACTCTGCTGCATGTGCGACAGTGCTGAGAGTATTGGAAACAATGGACAAACTATGTGATGGTGCTATTTTAGTATTTCTTCATAACTTTCTATATCATCTTTGAAGAAAAAAAAAAAGAGTTTTCATATCAGCACAGTCATGTGAAAAACAAAGTTTGTCACAGGACCTGTGACAAGCTAAGTGCACCCCACCACTCATCTTGCAGAACCTCCTTTAGCAGCAATAACTTGAAGTAATCATTTTCTATATGACTTCTATCAGTCTCTCACCTGGCTGCTACTTACTGTACCCTCTTAATTCCTATGAAAGCAGTAAAAGCTTAGTTTGCTGTAAAAGTAGACTTAGTTTTTCACAGAACACTTTCTTTTTTCGCATTACTGTATGCTTGGTAAGCTGATCCCTGGCAATTATATCAACAAAGCCATGTATCAGCTGAGTTTTCATTAAGAGTGAATTAAATTTAGAAAGTTAGCAGTAAAGCTGAAATACAGTAGCTAGCTACACATAACAAAAAAATAGTAACATCCAACTCAGTTCAATTAAATTTTTATTTATATAGCAACAAGTCACAACAGTCACCTCAAGGCACTTTATATTGCAAGGTAAAGACCCCACAGTAATACAGAGAAAATCCCAACAATCAAATAGCTCCCTATGAGCAAGTACTTGGCAACAGTGGGAAGGAAAAACTCCCTTTCAACAGGAAGAAGCCTCTAGCAGAACCAGGCTCGGGGAGGGGCAGCCATCAGCCCCCATTGTAAAATTGGCCTGAAATGAACACATGTGAGTCTGTGCTGGGGTATCTGTGCTCAGATGGCTGCTACAGGAGTGTGGATACATATTTAAGCGCTCCTACCTTCACAACTGTGCAGCATTTCTCCCAGATCTCAGTGGAGGACTGGACATAGTGGTCAGACTGGGGCTCCCAGATGCTGATGGGCTCCTCTGCAGCGCTCTTCAGCAGCCCCTCTCTGGTCACCAGTGCAGCCCTCACACTGGCTGTGCCCACGTCCACACCAACATAAAAAATCTCTGCCATGAGGGGACGAGCTGAATGTGGGGGAGGAGGTTTATTATTAACCAGGTTACATTATCAGTGTCGACACTGAGCAGGTTAAACAAATTCAAGAAAAGCGCCATTATTAAGGCAATTTGTGCATCTGCCTATGAAAAAGGGTTTTCTTTTCAGCATCTTCATATACTCGTGCACTTGGTTAGAGTGCACGAGTATATGAAGTGCAGCTGCAGCAGCGGGTAAGACAGTTTAAATTACACCAACAATAACAGGCTAGTGCTTATACAATACAGATAACACACAAAGAGGAAGAGAGTACATAAACTGACAAAACACTCAGAACTTACCCAGTGATCAAAATCTTATTTCAGTGCGAAGAACATTTATGTTTATCGTTCAAGTTTCTGACCGGAGTACTTTCAGAGTTAGAGCACAGCTTCAGACGGAACGCGGAAGCGGTCAAAAACCTTACGGTCGCTTTTTTTTTTTCTCTCCCCTCCCAAGCAGGTCACGCATTTCAGCTTCAGAAATCAGCTGATTTACTGTTTCATCATATTTGTTACTTATATATATGAAGAGTCTAGGTTTATATAAATTATGCAATTTAAATAATTGTGTCATTGTACAAATTTTGATTTATCGAACGGTGTAGAAACCGCTGCAATGGCATATATGCGATGATTCCTACTCAACATTTGCAATGAAGGATCCTTGTAACTTCAGTTGCTTTTATAATTTATGGTGCATATATATATATATATATATATAGTTGCAAAACAAACAAATAAAACAAATGTGCAATGAAGCAATCTTCAATGACAACCCAGAACTAACTGACACTAAACACTCTAAGAACTGATTTTTCACGTTTTTCATTGTGAATCCCACCTTGTCTGTTTACCCTGTTGTATTATTGAAGGAGATAAGCAGCTGTGTAAAGGAAGTGCCGCTGGATGTGACCGGCATGTTTGGGCCAGGAATGATCAGCAGAGATGGAGTACAGGGAAAAAAATCCAAGCAGCAGGACAGGAAGAAACAGATGGTCTTCAACAAACATTGCATGGACAGTGTTTGAAATCTCATCTGTCTCTCTCACTGGCCAGTGTATGCATGTGTGTGTGTTGGTGTCCCTCAAGTTTACGCCTGAAGGTAATCAAAACTTTGCTCTGTTGATACATCAACACATGCATATACAGCCACTCTGTGTTTTTTTTTTTTCTCTAATAAAGGGGAGGACAGGGGAGGGGTGTTTCCGTGAACCCTGGACTGTCCCACCTCTGTACAACAAAAGCAGGGCCTGTTGGGAGACAGGCGGGACCAGCTCCTGATTAGAAAACTCCATGCAGTGGAAACAGCTGGCCCAGCCAGGGAGGAGGAAAGCACTGTTATCTAAAGGCGACCCTGTCGACCCGGTAGAGGGGAAAAGCTGACAGAGAAACAGGAAGCATTGCCAAGCCACAGCAATAGTTTGATTGGAAAATACTCCTCTGTGGGTCTTGACACAGGTGCACAGACAGAGACAGAGTGGTCCAGTGAAAGAAAGAAAGAAAGAAAGAAAGAAAGAAAGAAAGAAAGAAAGAAAGA
>JAVDPK010019073.1:25636-36923 GCA_034780415.1 Cichlasoma orientale | reverse complement strand
CATTTCCTGTCTGTCTACACTGCCGATAAAAGCCGCTGTGGCCAAAAATGCAAAAAAAAAAAAAGTTCCATGCAAATAAAGATATTGTTATTATTAAAAAGTAGTAACTTTATACTTGGATCAATTATCATGCCTCTGTTTGTTTAATGTTAAATGTCTAAACACAATGCATTAAAATACTCATGCCACTCAAGCAATTATGAAAAAAAAATCAGTTTGATTTTAAGATCTGTGTGTGGGACCATTTGACCATTCGGATTTGCCATACTGCTATAAAATTTCACCAAACTAACGAGTGCTAATGCAAACAAATAAAAAAAAAAGTCTTGTCTGAAGCACTTTAAATATATTTGTGTACAGCTGAGTAATGCGTCACATTACTCCTTCAAAAACAAACGCATAAGCCGTCGTCATTTCTCCTGAAAATGACGCTGAGTGACTGAAAATTTTTCCTTTGAGCATCACTGTCACGATTGGTCACTGAGCTCCCCCTGGAACTTTCTTAAAAACTGAACCTCTTAGATTGTTCCCAATAAACACTGGTGGTAGCTCGCTTTGCTCTTCAAAAAGGATCAAACAGATGCTCTTACTCACACCTGTTCTCCCAGGGTGACACTGACGCACATACTGCTTTGTGCAATAACTGTTGCAACAACCGCGTTCAGCATCTCAAATGTGGAGTCATACAGCTTAAGAAAAGAAAAAAAAAAGAGGAAAAAAAACAATCACTGAAGACAAATAATCTAACCCCTGCTGTATGCAATGCATGTGTCGTTTGTGAGTGCATGTGGGTGTTTGCATTTGTGTCAGGTGTATGTCTGTATTTGTGAGCAAAGAAATGAGGGGGGCGACAAAAAAGGAGGGCAGTGTGGAAGGAGAGAGATGGGCTCCTGCAAGTGACTTACTGCTTTCAAGGCATACATTTTATTCCAGCCATCTACAACTCAGTTTTTGCCTCATCTTTATCTCTCCAAGGATGGAGTGGAATAAAGACACCCAAAACAGAGGTAGAAGAGAGGATGATGACTGAGATCACAGTTCACGTAATTTTCTGAGGCAACACATCCCACTAGGAGACAGCCTTAATAACTCCACTCATGTTTTATTTTCCTCCTGAATGCTGCAGGGAATTAATCAGGTTGGTGTCTAGCTACCTGCAACCACGCTGGCCAGCTGCTGTGTCCGGGTGATGGGGCTGATGCGGCGTGTCTCCACAATGGCTGAAGCTATTTTCCTGGCGTGTCTTTCTTCCCCATATGCAGTGAGGATGGATGCAAGAGCCTGTTGATCTAAGGTATTCACAACGTCAGCGGCGCAGGGCATGTCAGGGTACCTACGCACAAAGAGAAGCCCAATTAAGTTGCTTGACGTCATGTCCTTGCTGACAGTGGTGAATCCTGACAACTCTGAGCTACAGCTGAAAACCTTTATGACAGTCATGAATAGCACGATTGTGAGGGAAGGAAAAGAGAAAAGCAGCTTTTGCATCAGCTTATAAAGGAGTTTCTTTATGCTGACATTTTAAAGTGATGCAGAAATGTTTCTGAAAATCTTCAGGAAAGATTATACATATTGCTATAAAAGAATGAATACACACTGACACATTTAAGATACATAAATAGAAAATATACAGCATATCTGCAAATAGGTTTTGGATTACAATGTCACATTTTAATAGTTTGGCATTATAAACATTATTGTATAAGACCATGAGGGAGACTTTTGATCTGTTAAAGTATTTTTTGGAAAACACATTTATGTTTAAGAAAAGATGAGTTTTATGGCTAGGCAAAAACAAGGCCCACTGTTGGGGGGAGATTAAATAAAACTGTGGTCTTACTGTCAAACTCACATTTAGACACATAATCATGCATCTGTTGTCTCCTTAAAGGTTTAGACCCCAGTAACACCGTCTATAGGCTGGTCAGTGAGACCTTAGCAACCACAATTCTCGAGGGAAAAATGGAAACGGAAAGCAAAAAATGCTGCCTCACTGCTGTAGCCGACACATTTCAAAAGGTGCAACTTTTATTTTGAAGGCGAATGTTCTCAGTTTACAGTTTGTGTAGCACTTTTCACAATTTCAGTACTGCTTGGAAAGTAGTTGCAGTAATTTGCAAACAGTGTTTCCCAGGCAAACTACAGGCGACCGGGGCACTCTGCTGGCAACCAAAGCAATCTCGCTATATACCTTTTTGGGACCAAATTCACCTTGAGACTGTCGCCAGCCAGTCAGGGAAAATATATTTTTATTTTCGACTTAGTGCTGCCAATCAGGAAGCTCTGTGATCCGTACATCATTTCCTTTTTAACCGGAAGCAGGAAGCCGAAGGTATCAGCTGTCCAACAGATTGACATGAAAACATTGATTCCTTACCTTTTATGCAGCTGTTTTTTGCTAGAAGACATTTTGACCGTTGATGGTCAAAAACATGCCGACAATTTGGTCACGTTTGCTAGAAACTGCTAGCTCACTGATACTGACGCTATCCCATTTTGAGTGCGCATGCGCTGGCGGCATCTGCTTCCGGGTAAAAAGGAAATTACCTCTTTCTCGGAGATTCCTGATTGGTAGCGTTAAGGCAAAATTTCGACTTATTAGCTCAATAACTCGAAATTTCGAATTACGTATGGAGATTTTTTTTTCAAATTTAGGAAAAACTAATAAAGTTCAAGTGGATCCATGCTATTAGTCACCTATTTTAGCTGCACTATATAGCCAAAAGTATTCGCTCATTTGCCTTCACATGCATATGAACTTGAGTCAAATCCCATTCTTAATCCATAGGGATTAAAATGATGTTGGTCCACTCTTTGCAGCTATAACAGCTTCAACTCATCTGGGAAGGCTTTTTACAAGGTTTAGGAGTGTTTATGGAAATTTTTGACCATTCTTCCGGAAGCGCATTTGTGAGGTCAGACACTGATGTTGGACGAGAAGGCCTGGCTCACAGTCTCCACTCTAATACATCCCAAAGGTGTTCTATTGGGTTGAGGTGAGGACTCTGTGCAGGTCAGTCACGTTCTTCCACACCAAACTGTTTCACCCATGCCTTTATGGACCTTGCTTTGTGCACTGGTGCACAATCATATTGAAACAGGAAGGGGGCATCCCCAAACTGTTTCCACAAAGTTGGGAGAATGAAATTCAAAACTCAGGAGCCGAGTACAACTCCTGAAAAACAACCCCACACCATAACCCCCCCTCCACCAAACTTTACACTTGGTATAATGCATTCAGATAAGTACCATTCTCCTGACCGCCAAACCCAGACTTGTCCATCGGATTGCCAAATGGAGAAGCGTGATTCGTCTCCTCTGCTCTAGAGTACAGTGGCGGTGTGCTTTACACTACTGCATCCAGTGCTTTGCACTGCACTTGGTGATGTAAGGCTTGGATGCAGCTGCTCAGCCATGGAATCCCATTCCATGAAGCTTTCTACGCACTGTTCTTGAGCTGATCTGAAGGCCACATGAAGTTTGGAGGTCTGTAGTGATTGACTCTGTAGAAAATTGATGACCTTTGTTTACTATGTACCTCAGGATCCGCTGACCCCACTCTGTGATTTTACGTGGTGTACTACTTTGTGGCTGAGTTGCTGTCGTTCCCAATTGCTTCCACTTTGCTATAATGCCACTAACAGTTGACTGGAATATTTAGTAGCGAGGAAATTTAATTACTGGGCTTGTTGCACAGGTGGCATCCTATGATGGTACCACGCTGGAATTCACTGAGCTCCTGAGAGCGACCCATTCTTTCACAAATGTTTGTAGAAGCAGTCTCCACACCTAGGTGCTTGGTTTATAAACCTGTGGCCATGGAAGTGATTGGAACACTTGAATTCAATGATTTAGATGGGTGAGTGAATACTTTTGGCAATATAGTGTATGTTCTTTTTTAGTATCTGCACATTCAGATTATTCAGCACCTCACAACTTGCCAACAGGCATGTATCAAATCTTTTACCTGTCTCCATCCATTCTCATATCCAACGGTCCATCTTTGCTGAGGGAGAAGCCTCTTTCCGCCTCATCCATCTGCATGGAGGAACAGCCAGCATCCAAGAGGGCAGCATCAATGCTGCCTGGCTTAACGTTCATGTTAGACAGCAGGTCCTCAAGCTCACTGAACCGGCCAAGTATTGGTTTCACACGACCACTTAGAAGGAATTAGGGAACGAAACAGTGCATTTAGAGACAAAGACAACTCAAGACATGACTGCTATTAAATGTTGTTAGGCTGGAGAATAAACTCAACACATTTAGCTGATATCCAGTGCTTTTAAAAGACCACTGACATTTCATTTTCATTCAGATCAGCAGCATTCTCTTCAGATCACAGAAACCAAATAGAAAAAACAATAAAAACATAATGATATCAAGGGACTAATAAGCTGCATAATTTTTCAGAATGTAAGTGAAAATTAGATGCCTATGACCGTTTTTCAGTAAAATAAATTATTTTTAATGCACTGAACTGATTATATTACTTTTATTGTCGTCATGAAAAGTAAAATTGTATAATGAAACAATAAGAGACAACAAATAGAGGAAACAGAATGAATAATAACACATACGCTCACCACCCACATCATTAATTACACCTGTTCAAATTGCTCGGTAACGTAAATATTTAATCAGCCAATCACATGGCAGAAACTTAAAGTATGTAGCCATGTTCATGACATGCTCAAGACAACGGGCTAAAGTTCAAACTGAGCTTCAGAATGGGGAAGAAAAGTGATTTAAGTGACTTTGAACATGGCATGGTTGTTGGTGCCAGACAGGCTGGTATGAGGATTTCAGAAACTGCTGATCTGCTGAGATTTTCCTTCACAACCAAGTCTAGGGTTTAAAGAGAATGGTGCAAAAAAGGCTAAATATCCCATTCTCTGGTTGAAAAATGCCTTGTTGATGCCAGAGGTCAGAGGAGAATGGACTAGACAGGCTGGTTTGAGCTGATGGGAAGGCAACAGTAACTGAAATAAGCACTTGTTATATCCAAGGTGTGCAGAAAGGCATCTCTGAAAACACAAAGCATTGAATTTGAAGCAGATGGACTACGGCAGCAGAAGGCCAGACAGTGTCACTCCTATCAAACTCAATTCTGTAGTGGGTATCCATAGCCAGTCTTGATAACGATCTGGCTCACTGGGTTCAGGCCTATGCAGAACAGCAGTGGGGCCATCTTACACTTGATGGTAACTTGTGCAGTTGGCTTGAAGTTGCTGCAACGGATTTCTGTCCTTTGGAAAAAAAAACGACCCTTTAACATCAAGTGGATCCTCGCTGACATGTTTTTCTGCACCTCCACTGCTCTCTACACCTGTGTGTGAATTTCAGTTGTTAGCTACCAGATCGGATCGATATCACCACAGTTTGCTAGCGGGCGCCGCCATTAGCGCGGTAACGACAGTTACCGAATGATCGGTTCATTTAATAACTGAGTCAGGTGCAACAGAAAATTGCTCTAATTTAATACAATGTTTAGGAAACAAAAACACTGACACTATAAAGGAAATCATCTCAATTTTTGTTTTTAATATTAAAGGTTTTTTTTTATCTATTCTATCTATTAGCTTAACCTAAATAATATGATTAATATATAATAATTTTTTGCCTTTTTCTTGTATTACTCTTGTATTATACTGTTTTTTTGTTCACGGTGTGTAACTACTGTAAATTTTAGTTTTGTAGATTGCATTTCTTTTCTGATTTTGGGTTCTTTTGTCACATGTTGGAGGTCAGAAGCTGTGCTTAGGAAGACTTTTACTCTGTGCCACCATTAAAGTAAGTGGAAAAAACAAGCGGTGTTCTTTCTCTAACCTTTATGCCACAACTGCAACTGGTAAGAATGGTAAATAAAGTCACCTTGTCAATCTTTGGTACATAAACATGCATACTTAAAATCTAAACACACACACACACACACACACACACACACACACACACACACACAGCATCTGAAGAGTGGTCATTTTGAGCAACCAAGTTCAAGAGGAATGTGATATATCAGCAAGTCACTGTCAGTCCACAAAAGCTTGAGTAGTTTCTTGTGAACCTTTTAAAAAATGAATCAGTTATTTTTTCCCCTCGGAGGCCGACCGTCTTAGCTAGCCTACTGAGATCCTTCCTCTTGTCTGACAGAGGAGACTCTGTGTACTGACTTCCTCATGCACGAGTGGTGAGATGGTTAAGCCATCTTCATGCATTTTTCATGTGACCTTTTAACACTGTGTGAACAAAGATGATGGCAGAAGAGAGCAACAGGAGTTAGCATCTATACATTAGGGGCAAAAGGTCATTTGCAGCTTCCTACAGCTCCCAGATATATGAAAATACATTTCTAGCGAAGTTATTACTCACGAAAAAGCGACCAAAATGTCAGATTGTCCTTTCTAAATGACAAAAAACTAAGTTTGGAGGTTATAGACCAACAGCAAAAAGCTAAGCAGCTCAAAAACCGAGGTCATATGTTTCATACCACAATATGGAGCCTCCAAAAAAGGGAACGCCTGCTCCATTTCTCTCAAGCCCTACTGATAGCTTAAAATCAGCATACTACCATCAGTATCTACTCTTCTAGATTTTATTCATGTTATCCTTTAATGCTTGTATTGCCACAATTTTTAATTATACTTGCCCGTTGTTACATAGGCATTTTCCCCATGTCCATGTATTATGACGCCAACCGATAGGTGGAGAGGTTACGTTCTCGGTCGCGTTTATCTGTTTGTTTGTTAACAGGATAACTCGGAAAATTATGAACAGATTTTGATGAAAATTTCTGGAGTTGCGTGTGTGTGTGTGTGTGTGTGTGTGTGTGTGTGTGTGTGTGTGTTTGCAAATCATCTGCAAATGATTGTTTTTCTGTTTTTCTTTTTTTTTTTTGGAGGATGCCATTAGTGGACATAAACATAAAATATATCCAGCCTATATATGCCATTATCTGTTCATGTGGATTTTATTTATTTTTAAATAAAAAGATAAAAATCATATTTTACAGCTTTTAAAAGCCAATAAAATAAATTTCTAGTCTTTGTGATCAAGTAATTCACGATGGAGATACAACATTGGATGGTATCTATCTTTCCGAGTTATCCTGCTAACGGACAGACGGACCAACGCAACTGAAAACATTACCTCCCTTCACCCATCATCGGGCGAGGTAACAATCAAGCACAATAATCACAGTCAACTTTAACTAAATTAAATAACAACTACTTGTTAAAACAGAGAGTGCAGGGATTACTGGACCTTAAAAATCACTCCACAATAATATTTCTGTATTGCACTAACGGTTGGGACAGCTTCAATAAGCAACGCTGCCTAGATTGCCTTTTTTAATGGAGCCTTAGCATTAGCTAACACTGGATTGCTTTGGTGAGCTGAAGCAAGTGAAGCAAGCCTCTGCTCTTAAATGCATGCAAAGCACTTTCAAATGCCTTGTTAAATCTGATGTCTCACCCATCTTTGAAGCAATCAGCAACCTGTGCACATAGACTGAGTCACTGCTCTCAACACATGAACCTCCATCTGGAGGAGAAGGACAGTTAATTTCAGTCTATGCCTGCCATGTGTAAGCTATACATCACAATAAGCACTCTCAGCTAATCAAAAACAACACACTGCTATTAATTCTCTCTCCCTCCAGTTGTAAAAAAAAAAAAAAAAAGAAAGGGCTGATTGTCGAGATGTGTTGGTGCACTTCGATATACATTTTAATCAACATACAATAATGACATGCTGACAACAGCCTTGCAAGAGCATCTATTGCCATTAACTTCCAAACTGGTGGTGCTGCTCTTTGATTCCCTATGATTTTTATTCATTTTAGTTCACTTGTTACTGCTTAATGTTACTGATACAGTACTCTTAAACACCCATTCATGGCCTTCCATAACAAAAGTTATTTTTTTATGATGATGATTACTATTAAATTATTAAAACATTAAATTATTAAAGTACTTTCCATTGATGATAACCACAAGGTGCTCTTATGTCTAAGAGTATGTATCAATAATAATATTCACAATCTACATCGATATAATCAAGGTGTTGATGCTAATAACAGAAAATCTCTAAAAACAACATGTGATTTCTTTCTGAACTGTCTCCAGCTGTGATTGTGAGATGGTGATGATGTTTATGGTGATGAGTCCGAATGACAGGAGGGATACTACTGTAATCTGGGTAGTAGCTGTTTGTTTGTTTGTATGTATTGATTGATTGATTGATTGCAGTATTTTCACTATTATTGATTGTTGCCTGTACACTAAATTGGTCCTAAGGGGGCAATAAAATCTAGTCAGACAGTTTACACAATTAGAAACTTGCCCTTTTTAGGTATATTACAGACTCCACCTTCCTCAAGATTAACTAGGGGCATTAAAGGAAGGAACAAAAATTGACAGGTCCTCTATTTCAAAACCCACTGAAGACAAAATGGCAAGGGAGCATCTCACCCACACTGTCAGGGCCTTTCTTTGCTTTGCTGTTGTTATTCACTATCCCGCACAGTGATTAATTTGTTGAAAAATCTATAGTAAAGGCTTTGTTGTTCTCCCCCATCACCTGCACAATCCCTTTTTTGTTCTGCCTCCTCAGTAGCACTCTACCCACCATCTCCAGTTTCTTTTCTTTTTTTTTTCATTATTTAAAGTTGCAGTGTAAAAGAGTTCAAAAACTCTTACAGCTAGAGATAACTGTAGTGGAGATTCAAAACTATTTTCTAAATTTATCAGCAGTTTGGGGCTGCAAAGGTAGCATATACAGTAGGAGAGCTAAATTTAACAAATTGCTTTAGGTGGGCATTTTCTCTATATTTTTTCTCCATAAGTAATTATAAGTAACTACATTATAAAGTTACTTCCATCCATCCATCCATCCATCCATCCATCCATCCATCCATCCAAGCAGTGACAAAGAAACCATAAAAAGACAGAGTTAGTAGTGGCTGAAAAAAATGATTCACATAAGCTGATTCCCAGCAAATTTACCCCAAGGTCAGACCATGCAATACTCAGTGAAACCGCAAAAAACCTAAGAGCTACATCTCAGACTCTACAGGCCTCAGTATGTTAACTGTTGACATTCATGACTGTACAACTAGAAAAAGACTAAACAAGTACGGTTTATTTGGAAGGGCTGTCCAAAGAAAGAATCCTCTCTCTAAAACGAACATGGCAGCAAGGCAGTCGTGGCAGTCAATGAGTCGCCCATGAACTCCTCTGCATACCAAAGTATTGTAAGTATAGAGTGAAACGTGAGGCCATCTGTCCAAAGCTAAAGGTTGGCCAAAACTGGGTCATGCAACAGAACAATGAGCACAACAACAAATCTTGCAATGGTCCAGTCAAAGTCCAGATCTCAACCTGACTGAAATGCTGTGGCAGGACCTTAAGAGAGCTGTGCATAAATGAATGCCTGCAATCCCCAATGAACCGAAGCAATGCTGTAAGGAAGAGTGGGCCAAAATTCCTCCACAACAATATAAGAAATTTACAAAGTCACATAGGAAACAATTATTTCAAATTATTGTTGCTAAAGGTGGTTCTATAAGCTTCTGAATCATGGAGTGTACTTAGTTTTTCAAAACGGTATAGAGTCCTGTGAAAACTTTCTTTTCCACGTAACTTTATACAGACCTAGTAAATAGCTTTCCTGGAGACCAACGTGTAGTCAAAGTTCTTCTAGAAGCAAGCCCTGCCGCTCAGCAGCCATCTCAGCAATGGCTTTTTCCCCTGCAGGTTTGACCTCCACCTTGCATGCACCACGAGCCATGACATTACCAAATTTACAGCTCACTCCTGGGCGCCCACACAATCAGCATTTACGGCTTATGCCATATCATGCTAACTCACACTACGGTTACAATATATAGATTAGTAGATATGCCTGTAATCACACAGTTGAAACTGTAGTGAACCTTAACTGTGCACTTGCGTCAGTGTAACAACAAAGTTGGCTCATACGTTTCCCATGTTGGCTGTTGATTGGCTCTTTAGCTCTCTCTGGATTTTATTATGTTGTAATGTTTTGCACGAAGTCTTGCACAAAGTACTGACAGCTGCTGGATACTGTCTGACGTAACTGTAGCTTTATGTCTCTACCTCCTGCTGTTTCTGCCTCCTTTCCAGGTGAGCGGCACTACATCTTAAATGAGCCATATACCTTTGTTACAGCTGCCATGAATTCAACTGAAATTCTCTGAAAGATTGTCTTTTTATCTCAGCATAAATTTTGTAAAGAAAGAAATAAAGTAAGAAAGAAACTGGACTGTGTTAAAGTTTAATTTTAAGTTGGTTAATAACTGCATGCTGGTTTGGAAGTCTTTCACCTCGTGTAACTGCATTGAATTCAGCTGTACTGTAAAATAACTTGCATCATCACATTTATAAGACTGTGCAGCAGCAATAATATTTTCCTAGGAGGAAAAGGCATCAACTGGATGATAAATCTTGCTACTATTAGCTAAGAATGTGCTACTAGTCAACTAGCGGTTTAAATGTTGCTGATTGCTTGACAGTGCTAGAAATACTAGTCAGTTATGAGGTTACTGGGCCACTAGCCAGGGATGCAGGCCCTCTCCCGCTCACTATGGTAAATGGACTGGTTCTTATACAGCGCTTTTTTACTCACCCATTCACAAAAGCACTTTTTTTTTATCACCTAAGTGCTTTCTATCTAACATTCACACATCGGAGAGCAACTTTGCGTTCAGTATCCTGCCCAAGGATACTTTGGCATGCAGACTGGAACAGCTGGGGATCAAACCACCAACCTTCCGATAGGTGACCTCCTCTACCTCCTGAGCCGCCTACTATTAACCACAGTTTAGCTATTGGCGATGGCTATATCTTGTTCTATCATACATCTGCCAAGCCGGCATACTGTAATTACGCTAGGTAACAGTAATCTTTAACCCAGTTCAGTTCTGTGTGAGGGGAAAAAACTGCAAAGAAAACTAGACCTATTTAGACTTTCTCCTGAACATAGGCAGAAAGCAACCTTATCCAACAAGCCAAGGTTGTCAGCTGACAGTAGGTCAAAAAGAGTGACATTATGCAATTCAAACAAAAACTGTGCTCTTGTTAGCCCAGCCCCTAACTGCTGCCTCCGCGACCCAGACCTCCATAAGCAGCAGAAAATGGATGGATGGTTGGATTTAAAGCTGCAATTATTTTAAGGTCTGTATTTTATAATCAGTCAGTGCTTGGTGGGGGGGGGGGGGGGGGGGGGGGGGGGGGGGGGGGGGGGGGGGGGGGGGGGGGGGGGGGGGGGGGGG
>JAVDPK010019073.1:0-25626 GCA_034780415.1 Cichlasoma orientale | reverse complement strand
GCTTGCTCCCCCCACCCCCCCCCCCCCCCCACTAGGAGTGGACCTATTTTTTTTTTTTTTTCAAAAGAAGTAATTCAATGCCGATGTTTCTTTTTTCAGTTCAAGGTTTGCTTTCAATGCCAATTTTTAGTTTCTGTACCAAAATTAACCATTGCTGTGCTGTACTTCTTTAACATGGTTTTGTAAGCCATTGAAGGATTTAAAAAATATGCAAAAGAGTTACATAACATTTCTAAATTATTAACTTCTTTATGTGGCTTAGACACAGAGTTGGAGATATAAATGCCTTATGTAAGGTCTTATATTATTAAAGAGGACAAGTTTCAGTGGTGTACATGCTGAGGTTCAAGTGGGCTCATAATTGCTTAAGAGATCTGAACTATTTATAGTTGTAGCACTGTATGACATTGACATGCCTTTTTTTGTTGTTGTTATTCTCGCATTTCAGTGGATCAACCTAATACCGCCATCATCCAAATCTTTCCAGATTAAATCGCAGGATGATTCCAGAGACAAAGATTAAGAACCAATACTGATAATACCACCAAGTCTGTCGGTGACGAGAGCCACGTATCTTAAAAAGAAACCATGTGCCAGGTAAAACTGCAATCTTAAATAGGATTCATTACGCTTACTTCCAGCTTCATAGTAGCTTTGCCTGAGCTACAGTTCTAAATATTCCTTATTTATCCTATACAGGGTTTTGGTGCAGACCCTCTGTTGATCCAGTGCCTAAAACAAGCAGTTTTAGCTCGTCTCCTTTTATAGAAACCATCCTAAATTTAGCTCCTCGTTAACACAAATACCTAATCAGCCAATCGCATGGCAGCAACTTAAAGCATTTAGGCATGTAGACATGATCAAGATGACCTTCAAACAGAGCATCAGAATAGGAAAAAATAGGGGGGTTGAATATGGCATGATTGTTGGTGGCAGATGGGCTAGTCTGCAGAGTTACTGGGATTTTCCCACACAACCATCTCTAAGATTTACAGAGAATGGTCTAAAAAAGAGAAAATATCCAATGAGCTGCAGTTCTCTGGCCCAAAATGTTGATTGATAAGTTCAGAGGAGAATGACCAGACTGCTTCAAGCTGATAGGAAGGCAACAGTGATTCAAATAACCACTCGTTACAACTAAGCATCTCTGAACCAACCAGACATTGAACCTTGAAGCAGATGGACTACAGCAGCAGAAGACTGGACTGAGTGCTACTCTTGTTAGCAAGAGAAGACAAGAGAAGATTGGAAAAATATTACCTGATTTGACGATTCTCAATTTCTTAATTTCTGATGGAACATTTGGATGGCAGGGTCAGAATTTGGCATGAACAACATAAATGCATGGATCCATCCTGCCTTTTATAAATGGTTCAGCATGGTACTGGTGGTGTAATGGCACACTTTGGGCTCCTTAAAACCAATTGAGCATTGTTTAAACGCCAAGCTTACCTGATTATTGTTGCTGGCCACGATCATCCCTTTATGACCTTATGACTTCTGATGGCTCTTTCCAGCAGGACAACACACCACTTCACAAAGCTCAAATCATCTTCAACTGGCTTCTTGAACATGACAGTGAGTTCACTGTACTCAAATGGCCTCCACCAGATCTCAATCCAATCGAGCACCTTAGGGATGGGGTGCAACAGAAGACTCGCATCATGGACATCGTCATTGTGCAGCTTTCAAATCTGCAACAACTGTGCGATGCTATCATGTCAATATGGACCAAAATGAAGTGGCCACTGAGCGTATGTCACCTTTGTTAAATTCGGTCATCCAATTAAAATGCAGGCTGGTTTGGAAGAGACAGTAGATCCAGTAGGTCCACTTTAATTAAAGTACAAGCAAAATGTGGATTGTCATTTAAATTTTTTTTCCCCATTTCTTTACAACAATGGATACACTGTCTGTCAGCCCAGCGTGTTTAGGCACTGAATATTATTCAGCTATTATTATTAGCACTCAAACTTACTAGAGACTAAGTGAGTTTGGTTTGTCTGTTATTCCCCTCCAGTCTCTCAGCTTTTTCTCTCGTCTCTCTCCTTCATGAAGTTGCTTTTGATGACCACAATATGAACACGAGTTTTTTTTCTTTCTGAAGCCGAAACCTTTTCATCTCCTATATTTATCTTGTCAGGTCGCACTGTCCTGTGTGAATTTGCATCTGATCATGTCTTTTCATTCCACCTTGTATGCATTCATGCTATCCCTAAAACCTCCTCATGTTCTGCCTGAACACAGAATGTGTCTAGGTTAAATCACATTTGAGATCTTTTCATGTTGTGCCTGATGAATGAGCACATTTCAGAGCTCATTTAAAGAAACCACAAAGAATTACAGCTTTTCAGTCATAGTGTGGTAAAGCTTTTTACTTAATTTGGATATAAATGGTCTTTTTCTACTATTTCTCTTAATGCTACTTTTAAAAGTTACAAAATGACAAGGATGACGGTAAGAGCACCTTATGATTCAGTAATTTCCTTTAATGAATTGGTAAATAATGTATAATTTTCCAATATCTGGTATTATAATACAGTCCTTTCATAAAATACAGTACTTTATCAAAACAGCTTTACACTGTATCCAACAAGCTGGCAAAATAAGAAACAATGTGGTAAAATGCAATGTGCTGAGATGGTCCCATCTGCCTTTTCCGAGGTCAACACTGAATCATTTTTTTTTTTCAGAAATCATTCCTTCTCTAAATATTTTCTTGCATTTGCTTCTTCCTGTCCATCTGCAGTAAGACTACCATCGATGAGGACATCAGCAGCCTTTGCAGCAGCCTCAGTCTGAGCACATGCTCATTCAGCATCATGCTGCTTCTTCACAAATCAAGCCTGAAATATTCCCTTGTGTTGACCTGCTCAGTTCCTTTACCTGCGTCACTGAAGCCTAAGACAAGATGGTGATTGATTGCTTTCAGCAGGGGACCGGTGATGGAAATATCTACAGTCCAGTGGAGGAAAAAAACAGAAGAGGGATACAAACACAGAGAGGCTAGCCTTTAGAAATGACTCTTTTATTTTTAACCAAATTACCCCGGCTGACCCAGAGATGGTTATAAAAGACCTCTCTGTGACTTATTTATGGACCGTTAAAGCCACTGAAAAAATTTGAATCTGAAGTTTCTCCTGCCCCCCTGCTGCTTCCCCACTTTAATTTCATCATCCTTACTTCCTGGTTGAAAAGCTAATTTCTGAATAGTTAGGAAATGTTGCGTTGCAAACACGACATGAGTTTCTAAACATGAAAATCAGCACTTCCCTGCATGTCGTCTATGATGTGCGACTGATTGATTGATTGAGGTTATCACTCGACTACTGAGAACTCAGAGAACTGCCGACGTGTGGGCTATACTGAGCGATGCAAACACTATTACACTTAGCTGGGAAGAACAAAACAAGAGATTACATGCTAGAATGAGGACTAATAAAAAAAAATTGAAAATGGCAACAAAATAACAGCAAGTATTATTATTATTCTTATCAGCATTGGTACCATCAAGCATCTTTCCTGTTGTGGTTGTGTTGGTGGAGGTAATAGTAGATCTCTCTGGCAGTAAATCCTTGTCACAGTCCAACTTACATTTCTTATTATAATTAGCCTGGGGACATTTACATTATTAACATGGCCATTTTGAAACAGCTAAAGCTGAAGCTATCCTGAGTAGTAAATTCGGTTTTGTGCATTTTCCAAACTGTTGTGTTTGGGTGAGTTGTATGCCTTTAAATGCACAGTACTGGAGAGTATTAATCTGATCCTTAAACAGCATGGACTTCCAAATACAGTCCTTGCACTGTTAATGCAGGGCTGTGCTCCTAGTAAGGATGGTCTGGTTGACTTCACCCATTAAAAACAGCAACAAAAATGGCAAAATCCCTAGATGAGATCAATGTACAGTAGCTCTCCAAGGTTGTTGCTATTTTTTTTAATAGTCATGAAAACACTACCCAAGCCAATACTACAGCACCTTCAATATCAGCTAAAAATTACACCTACGTGATGCATACTACATCATTTGCAAGGCAGCATATTTACTGAATAGGGTTGCCAAAAAAACTTATACTTGGATATTGATACAACAGTAACACACAACTTCACCGCTGCAGTCAAGCAGGCACTCAGCCCCTCCCCTCACTAGCAGCTGAACACAGCAGTGCAACAAACTTGGCGAAGCATCTTAAAGGCTAACATCCGTGTCTTTATGAAGAATTTTGAGGTCAGTAAAGCTGTTTCAACAAGTATTAAACAATTATCATAAATATTAACGTGGCCGGTGCACACATTAATAGTGACAGGGTTAATTTAACAGGATAACTGAGAAAAATCATCATGAAGGAAAACCCAAACACCAAACCAGAACTCAAGCAACTTGTGCCAAATAAAAACGCAATGTCCATTGTTTGTACACATTTTTGGCTTTAGCAACGATGATATCAAACCAAAAGAAGAGAACATAAAAGTCTGGGAAAAATAGTTTCAGCAACCAAAGATAATACCACAAATTTGTTACAACACTACCGTAAAAAATAGTAGTTGAGAACAGGGAACACTTTGAAAACACATAAGATCTCACTCGGGGGGGAAAAAACCATGGATATTTATACAGACGTGGACTGGGTAATGTGTTAGGAATGAACGGATGACACATCATTTGATGGAAATACCAAAATGGTACTCAAATGGTAGTTTGTACATGTTTGTATGCAGGCGTGAAAATGTTGGGGCACACTCCTAATGTGACGACAGATGGTGATCTCCTCCCAGGGTATCACTGAGCTCTTGAACAATCTGAGGTGCAACCTGGTGTCGTTGGATGGATGGAAACTTAATGTCCCAGAGGTATTCTATTGGATTTAGGTCTTGCAAGCGTGAGGGCCAGTCAATCGTATCAATTCATTTAGGCTGGGCATTGTCGTGCACCAGGAGGAACCCAGGACCCACTGCACCAGCACAGGGTCTGACAATGGGTTCAAGGATTTCATCCTGATACCTAATGACAGACAGGGTGTCAAAGCCTAGCCTGTAGTCGTTGCCTAGGTCTGTGCATCCCTCCATGGATATGCCTCCCCAAACCATCACCGAACCACCACCTAACTGGTCATGCTGAACGATGTTACAGCATAATGTTCTCCATTGTGCTCAGGGTGAACCTGCTTTCATCTGTGAAAAGCACAGGGTGCCAGGGGTGTGATCTGCCAATTCTGGTATTCTACGGCAAATGCCAATCAGGCTCCACGGTGCCGGGCAGTGAGCACAGGCAATGGCATATATTGATGTGCCATCCTGGAGGAGTTGGACTACTTGTGCAACCTCTGTATGGTCCAGGTATCACCTCAGTCACCAGTAGTGACACTGACCCTATTCACAGCACTGTACCTTATTTTAAGAAATCAGGTAAGTGTTTCAAAAGCTATGTGGGCAAACACGCCATCTTTGACTTGGTGGTGGTGCCAGAACACTTGAGGCACAGACTTTAAACTAGGTAAAGAATCTGTGGAGTTTTCCCAGTCAGAACTTTTAACCTTCCAGTTCTAGATGGTGTCATAGACTGCTACTATATATATCTGTGAGTGAGTGGGCATAATGATCGTAGTATATGTATAAAACATATGTTTTTCAAAAATATTATAAATCCCACTTCTTTGATTTTCCTATATAATACGTTCATTTCATGATCCCCCTACAAATGAATCTTACACTTTCCATTTGCATTTGTTTTATGTGCCATGTTCAACTTATATTGCCCGTTTCTAACTGAACAGTCACCAAAATTTGTACGTGTGCCAGAAATTTTGTTCAACTCCTCACTAAATATGAAATTAAGAATTTCTTTAGTTAGTTATATTATTCACATGACTGCATGTGTAATATGGCAATGCCAGAGCTGACAGACAGGGAAAAAAGAAACAAGAAAAAAAGGGTGAGAAAAGATAAGAATAAGAGGACAGAGCACAAGTAGAAAAACACGATGGGTCACAAAGTACTGCACCTGTAAAAAAAAACAAAAAACAAAAAAAAAAAAAACTTATACAAAAATCAAACAGCACCTGGAAAAAATATATGAAAAAACACAGATACACAAACCAACAATCTTGTTGTGTTGTGGCGTGTGTGTGTGTGTATGTGTCTTTGTCATGAAACATACTTGATAATGAAGGTGAGAAGCCACAACAATGTCCCACAGGAGCCAGAGGCAGACAAAGGACCCAAGAGACCCAGGCCATCTGCAGCCCAAGAGTACTGAAGACCGAGGTCAACATCTCGATGACAACTGCGTGCCCACCCCAGCAGAAGGAGGAGGGAAGCCCCAGACAGAGCCCTCATGGCAAAAGGGCAAGAGCCCCAGAGAACCACAGGTGACATGGAGCCAACCCTACCCCCCACCAAGACAGACCACAACCCCCAATGGAGCGAGTCAACAACCACACCAACACATCCAGCCACGCGCTCCAGAACCAACAAGTACCCACATCCCAGGGCAGAATTTGAGGCACTGCAGGCCTAGCGCAATCGAGGTAAAATGTTCAATTAATTGTGATTATGATTTAAGGTTATATTGCCCAACCCTAGCTGTAGCTGAATACATCTGCACCAACCAGTATTCTTCTAACCATTAAAAAAATTTAATTTTCTCTTAATTTTGTCACCCCCCCCCCCCCATTGAAAATGGTATTGAGTATTTTCCTTGGTATCTGTAATGTAGTATTGTGATAACACTACAGCAAAGTCCCAAATAATTTATCTAAATGTTATTACAGACTCACTTTTAACTGACAAATAATTTAATTGACAAATCTCCAAGTTAAACTTTTAAAATATCATTTCATTAATGTAGAGGGTCAGACACAACAACATATAACAGTGAAATAGAAAAAAAGAATCAACTCAATAACACGAGCAGAAAAGAGCTTCAGCTTTAGGAGAGAGAAACTACTGTGATGAAAACATTTTAAATAAGCCAAATAAAGCTAGATAGCCAATATGTGCAGGTAAACTTTAACAAACTGGGCTCCATGTACCAAAGTATTCAGAGCCTACTATCATGATGTGACAGCCAACATGGCACTCGGTGTAAATCAATAAAGCACAGAGCATGCAAACGGTTCATATCTCACTTCATATCAGCCTGTGTTTGACCATATATGTACATGTAAATCCAATGTTTGACTTTTCAATGACGTTCGGTGCCTTTTCAGATTTATAACATGTACCGTGGGCACAACTACTGCAGAGCTTCGAGCCGAGGGAAGTCATAGCAACAAGAAGAATGATGCAGAGAATAGCAAGGCTCAACATGCAGGAGACAAATCCCATTAAGTACATGGGTGAATATTATTCAGGGAAAAGAGATTTACCTTCATAAGCTGAAGCTTTTGAAATGTTTGGACTTGAAATTATTCTCTTTGTGCTGTAAAACTGGGTTCAGACTGACACCGAAACTCAACAGTTTGCATTGAGGTTATACTTTCCTCAAGACATGGGAGTGCAGAGGAGAGAGAAAATCCGCTAACCCTGTTGTGTGGATGCACTGCGTGGGCTGCCAGGGTCTTTTACTCAGGCTTCCAATAATATTGGTTAATTGCTAGATTTCTCTAGCCTCTCTCAACTTGCATCACGAGTAGGCGTGGAAGAGTTTACAGCAGGGGTATATTGCTGCTGACAGAATACAGTGTTCTCATTCTCTCTCTCTCTTAATTGTCATTCCCCGCTCACAGGCACATTTCACTGGCAGATTCCCTTGAGAGAGGTTTCCCCAGAATCTACGTAAAAGGATTCCTTCCCACGCCATGGTCTTAGGAACATCTTATTTTCATCCACCCGCGCTTTGCTCATGCACACACACACACACACAAACACTCCCTCTCACCCTGGCATTGTGTCCTCGTGTCTCCCTGCTCTCTCTTATGTTTTCATATTCTTTTCTTTTTCTTTTTTCTTTTTTTTCCTCTCTCCATTTTTTACCCCCCCACCTCCCCTCACCAATAACTTATAGATCCTCTGTGGGAGGCAGCATCTCCCTCACACAGCAGGCGTGGGCCCTTACTCTGACAAATTACATGCTGGGCCCACCAGCTTTGCGTGGGGGGAGAAAAGCTTTAAGTTAAGAAGGTAGAATGGATCTGATTGGACAGTGAAACTCAGGGGCTGTATCTTGGCAAGCAGTATTTGATCGGGCTCAGGGAAGAAGTGATAAATACAGGGAGAGCTGCAACACTGTATATTAAACCTATAGTATCCTTTAAGAAATGACGACAAACCACACACTGCTTAAAATTGTCAAGGTGTCAACAATAAAAATGATGGCCAAACATTAGCCATGATAGTCCATAAACATTTGTCTCAACAGTGTGTAGCTTTAAACTTCAGCTTGTGCTTCAGTCTAGTTGATCTTTTTCAATAAATCACTTACAAGTGTTCCTTGGCTAACTGCTGGGCCAGAGAAATTGCTGTGGGATCTCGGTCTAAGGCCAGGACCGTGACTTCAGGAACTGTGCTCAGAAATGCTTTGGTATGACCACCACCTCCAAATGTCATGTCCAGCACCACCTACATGTGAGAAAGCACAAGCACAGTTCACACATTACATGACTCCATAGACATGAATCATCTTTTATCATCACAATGTTAGTTCATCATTTAAGTGTTTAAGTCACAGTGGTGCACTGACATGTGTCATGCATAGGCACCCACATTTTCACATATCATCACTTTCCATTGTAGTCTATGGCACCATCTAGAACTGGATAGTAAAAATTTCTGACTGGGAAAACTCCACAGATTCTTTACCAATTTTAAAGTCTGTGCTTCGAGCACTCTGGTGCCACCAACAGGTCAAAGATGGCATCCACATAACTTTTGAAACACTTACCTGATCTCTAAGAATAAGGTACAGTGCTGTGAGAAGTATCTGCCCCCTTCCTGACATTTATACACTGCTCAAAATAATTAAAGGAACACTTTTTAATCAGAGTATAGCATCAAGTCAATAAAACGGCTGGCATATTGACCTGGTCATTTATGTAACCAGCACAGGGGGTTGTTAATCAGTTTCAGCTGCTTTGGTGTTAATGAAATTAACAAGTGCAGTACAGGGGCAACAGTGAAACAAGCCCCAAAACAGGAATGGTGTTACAGGTGGAGGTCACTGACATTTTTTTCCCTCCTCATATGTTCTGACTACTGGGAGCATGAGGTGATACCTGGACCATACAGGTTGCACAAGTAGTCCAACTCCTCAAGACAGCACATCAATGCGTGCCATTGCCAGAAGGTTTGCTGTGTCTCCCAGCACAGTCTCAAGAACATGGAAGAGATTCCAGGAGACAGGCAGTTACTTTAGGAGAGCTGGACAGGGCTATAGACAGTCCTTAACCCATCAGCAGGACTGGTATCTGCTCCTTTGTCCAAAGAGGAGCAGGATTAGCACTTCCAGAGCCCCACAAACTGACCTCCAGCAGGCCACTTGTGTTAATGTCTCTGAACAAACAATTAGAAACGGACTTCATGAAGGTGGTCTGAGGGCCCGATGTCCTCTAGTCCTTGGACCCACTGTCAGACCCTACGCTAGTGCAGTGGGTCCTAGGTTCCTCCTGGTGCACGACAATGCCTGGCCTAAATTAACTGATACCATTGACTGGCCCTCATGCTCATAAGACCTAAATCCAATAGAACACATCTGGGACATTATGTTTCCATCCGACATCGCTAGGTTGCACCTCAGACTGTTCAGGAGCTCAGTGATGCCCTGATCCAGATCTAAGAGGAGATCACGATCCGTTGTCTTATTAGGAGCATACCCCTACATTGTCAGGCATGCATACAAGCATGTGGGGGCCATACAGACTACTGAGTACCATTTTGAGTTGCTTCAATGAAATTTCTGCAAAATGGACCAGACTGCCACATTTATTTTCGGGGTGTCTTTGAACTGAGCCCTCTATAGGTTGATAATATTCAGTTCCATCAAACAATGTGTTATCCTTTCGTTCCTGACACATTACCCAGTCCAAATCGGTAGATATCCAGGTCACTCCAAAACTTTCTTTTTGTTTTGTTTTTTTGAGTCATTCAGGTGGACTTGCTGGTATGTTTCGGATCATTGTCCTGCTCCATAACCCAAGAGAAGCTTAAGCTTCAAGGCAAAAACTGATGGTCGGACATTCTCTTTCAGGATTTTCTGGTAGAAAGCAGAATTCATGGTTCCATCAATTAAGGCAAGTTGTCCAAGTCCCGATGCAGCAAAGCGGCCTCAGACCATTACACTACCACCACCATGTTTGACTGTTGGTGTGATATTCATTTTATGAAATGCTGTGTTAGTTATGCCAGATGTCACGAGATACAAAACTTTCAAAAATTTAAATTTTTGTCTCATCAGTCCATAGAATATTTTCCCAAAAGTCTCGAGAATCATCAAGATGTTCTTTGGTAAATGTGAGACGAGCCTTTGTGTTCTTTTTGGCCTTTTTGGTGGTTTTCTCCTCCAAACGCCCCAATGGATGCCATTTTTGTCCAGTGTCTTTCTTTTTGTCCAATCATGAACTCTGACATTAACTGAGGCAAGTGAGGCCTGCAGCTCTTTAGATGTGGTTTTGGGTTCTTTTATGACCTCCTGGATGAGTCACTGTCTTGGAGTAATTTTGGTAGGCCGGCCACTGCTGTGAAGGTGCATCACTGTTCCGGGTTTTCTCCATTTGTGGATAATGGCTCTCACTGTGGTTCACAGGAGTCTCAAAGCCTTAGAAATGGCTTAGTAACCCTTTCCAGACTGACAGATGTCAATGATTTTCTCATCTTGAGTTTCTTTAGATTGTGGCATGATGTGTTGCTGTTTGAGATCTTTTAGCCTACTTCACTTTGTCGGACAGGTTCTGTTTAAGTGATTTCTTGATTCAACAAGTCTGGCCACGATCACGCCTGGGTGTGGGTAGTAGGGCTGGGCGATATATCTATTTTTTTTAAAAAATTATATATTTTCATACGCAATATAAAATGAGACAATATCATTTATATCGATATAGTCTAGATCGTACTACAATCATACGTGTAGCTCCACCAGTTCACCTTTCTCTTCTCCCAGTTTGTCTCTGCACAGCTTCACACTGCCCCGCCTCTCTCCACTTCACCCGTTATCATGCAGGAAGAGACTGCATGGCAGTGTTCCCAACTTAGTGACTTTGTTGCTAGATTTAGCGGCTTTTCAGACCCCGCTGGAACTTTTTTCCCTAAAGCGACTAGCGACAAATTTAGTGACTTTTTCCGGTGAGGTCGGAGAGTTTTTGAAACCTGCAATTCTCCGCTGTTGCCGTGTTTTGTGTACATACAGCCTTCGTACTGCGTCCGTTCGTACGCTTTGGCATCGCCCGGACCCCCAAGAGACCCTGGCTGCAGGTAAGAGGGCGTCGCCATACGCAGCAGAAGTTGGGTTGCACCGTAAGTCATGTGACCTTAATAGTGGAAGTGGGTCTTTTTCGTGTGCTTGCAGACACTGCATTGAGCGGGTGGGCCCGTTGGTGTGATACATCACCCGCATATGTCTTCGGATCTATTGAGATGGCTAAAATCCTGCAGATGGAATTTTGTTCATTCAGTCTGTCACAGTACTGGATGTACAGGAGTACACACAGGAGGAAGCACTTTCCAGTGAAGTAGACTTCCCCAGACTGGCTTTTTTAAGAATAAATCAGCCTTTTGCTATTTTATTCTTCTTTTTTTTTGCATTTTTGGCCACAGCGGATTTTACCGGCAGTATAGAGGGACAGAAAATGGGGGAAAGATACAGGGGAAGACACGGGGCAAATTTCTCTGTATCTTTTCTGTTTACATTTCAATAGCACAGCTGTAAGTCTTTTGTTATGGAGGAAATATGCGTTAATTTTTTTGAGGAGCATTATTATTTAAATATGCCAACAGTTGATTTTTGAGCAATTTCTCATGTACATCTACAGCTGAATGTTATTAAAAATGTCTGTGTGACATCTGGGACATGCAGCTTTGACTCTGAAGTGCTTTTTGTTTATACCTTTTAGGAAGAAAAAATATCGAGATATATGATGTATATCGCCATTCAGCTAAAAAAAAAAATTCGAGATATTACTTTTGGTCCATATCGCCCAGCGCTAGTGGGTAGTGAAATAAAGCTTTGGTTAAATACAGTTAATTTATAATTTAACAGAGGGATTACTTTTTTACACAGGGCCAGGCAGGTAGGATAGCTTTTTAACCCTTAATAAATAAAATCATCATTTAAGAACTGCATTTTGTATTTACTTTGGTTATCTTTGACTAATATTAAACTTTGTTTGACAAATATGCAAAAAACTAACAAATCAGGAAGGAGCATTATAGGTTACACATTATAATTGCATTATAGGTGAAATTAAAGCAAAGCCTTACAAAAGTTCATATGAATTTTACATGTTCAGTTCGGGCCAATCAAATTCAGCAACAAAGACATTAAACACATTAAACAGGAAGTGACATCACTTCTCTGTAAATGCTTCATGTATTCACACAATATTCGATGGCATCACAAAAAATTTGTTTTTTGACCACTGAGGGGTGATGCAATTTACAAAAACATTTTTTCTACCTATCATTTGTTACATGATCCAATCAAAGACATTCCTTTGTGACTGTCAATCACTAAAATGCTTGGTCCCCTAATTGCTGCTTCCATATTTATTTCTCTAGCTGAATGGTTACAATTTCCCTCATTTCAGATGACCAAATATCAACATTAAAGCTAAAATTAATATTGGCCTGTAAGTTTAAGGCTCACTATACATGTGTAGAACTAATAATAAGGTTGATTTTGTACTTTAAAGTAAATTAATGTGTGATATTTCTGGTTTAAATCTTGTATGATCATAGTTTTCTTCCCAACTATATTTATCCTGTGTATCCTGTGCCTGGGCATTTGTTTCAAAGCTAAAATTATAAAGGTCCATAAGGAAGCAGCCAAATATACCTCCTAATGATAATAAAAAAAAAATATTTCAAAATATGTGACACAGCACAGGAGAAGCCAGCACAAAGATGCAGACTAAGAATCCCAGCTGTGCACAAAAACAGACAAGCAATAATGCAATCAAGAACAGCCAGACCTTCCAATACTTCAATTTATTTTAACTTCACTGTCTGCAAATATGTCTCAAAACTATGAAATATATAGTTTATTGAACAGTTTCTGATGTATATAAACTGCAAAGAAACAACACACAATTATTTTCCAAAGTCTTTGTCCTGCATGCATGTCCAAAGACTTGCATAGGGTTAAGTTAACTGGTGATTCTAAAGTGACCATAGTTGTGAATGTAAGCATGAATGGTTGTCTGCCCTGTGCCAGACTGGAGACCTGTCCAGGGTGTACCCTGCCTCTTGCCCTATGGCAGCTGGGACAGGCTGCAGCCCCCTGCGAGCCTGAACTGGATAAGTGGAAGAAAATGGATGCATGCATGCATGTTAATCCAAAAATTTTGGACTGTGTATTATTACAAACTGCTGTTTGGTAAAGACATCCAACCTGTATAAAAGCCAAACCATCTAAAAGCTCTTTCTATGATGTTATTTTGTCCTGAACTTTGCATTCTAAGATTTTTAAATAAGTCATAGAAATTTATTAAAGCTACAGAAAAATATGTACTATAAGAAACAAAAATGCAGAGAACTGCATTTGTTTAATCATTCTTTAACTTGGTTATTATGTCTTGCAAGTTCTACCAGTGATACTTCAGTCCTAAGTCCTATAGTATGTTTTTCACTGAAAGCAATAGCTATTCGTCTTGCTTTTAGTCACAAATTCACAGAGAATTATCACCTGACTGAGCAGTTTCCCCTCAGCTCTGCAGAGAGCTTTAGCATCTTCAGCTCATTGTTTTGGTTTGACGGCCCAAAACTTCGCTGAACTTTGGTTCAATTCCCCTGCAGGAAATCAGTCTAATTTTGAACAGCAGGAGGTAGCCATTTTCAGCAACAAAGCTTTGATAAACTGGATGTGATGATGTCCTAATGCAAATGTATTCATGTCAGCCTTAGAGTCTAAATCACACTGTGAAAATTAGAACTTTGTGGAAAGCTCTTATACATTTGATGTGATACTTGCCGATACGGAAGTGCCTGAAATTAAATATGGACACACCACCAAATCCTGTAATTCAAGGTAATTGAACCAAAATTAATGGAAGTGCTGTTATTATGTTAATGCACATGAGCTTAATCCTCACACAACCGACTCTTTCATCATACAACTGCCTTGATGAAGAGAACACTCACAAGTCGTTCCCATAGGAATCTTTCCCATCTCTACCAACCTTCTTATCAATTCAATTCAAGAGATTACCTGATATATATGGCCTGATTAAAAATGGCCATATACATCTACTGTTTATCCCGTATAAAGTAAACCTGTCATACACCAATCTTAGAAGCTATCAACACACGCAGCCTTTGGTCGCCAGTTAAAAGGGACACTTGTTTTTTCTGTCCTCTAGAGGTGTTATTTCTTTTTACTTATAGAACCTCTTTTTGCTTTCTTTGCCCCTCAATTGCAATGTTCTGCTGACAGACAGTAACTGTGTCAAACACACACACACACACTAGTGCCCAGCGTGCACAAACAAGACACCATCAGACAGGCCCTTATGGATCGTGTTTCATCATCAATTTAGTTGTGAAGTCATGGTCTTAGCAGTCAGTTCAATCGCTGTTAGTGCGCTATTTGTTTCAAGTGCAGTGGGGAAGCACCTCTGCAATAAGGCTGCAGGAAACCCTGTAAACCAGGAGAGTCAAACTCTCAGAACATGGGCCACATATAGGCTGATTTGATCTCAGCCATTCATTAACAGTCTGGGATGTCTTCAGTCCAATTTCAACATTATGGCTATTCCATCACACTAAATGCTAAATCACAAAGAAACGCTATAAATGCATCAGCAGGGCATAGTGGTTTAACCACCTTACTTTGGTGTGGCATGGCAGGCCATAGATACACTACACTGCCAATTGTACTCGCTCGTCTGCCTTCACATGGATATGAATTTGAGTGACAGCTCATTCTCAATCCATAGGGTTTATTATAATGTCGGCCCACCCTTTGCAGCTATAACAGCTTCAACTCTTCTGGGAAAGCTTTCCACAAGGTTTAGGAGTGTGTTTTGGGGAATGTTTGACCATTCTTCTAGAAGCACATTTGTGAGGTCAGACACTGATGTTGGACGAGAAGGCCTGGCTCACAGTCTCCGCTCTAATTCATCCCAAAGGTGTTCTATCAGGTTGAGGTCAGGACTCTATGCAGGACTTGTTGCACAGGTGGCATCCTATCACGGTACCAAGCTGAAATTCACTGAGCTCCCGAGAGCAACCCGTTCTTTCATAAATGTTTGTAGAAGCAGTCTGCATGCCTAGGTGCTTAATTTTATACTCATGTGGCCATGGAAGCAGTGGGACATCTGAATTCAATGATTTGAATGGGTGAGTGAATACTTTTGGCAGTATAGTGTAACCTCTCTGTCAGTAATAGGACTGTAAAAGTGAGGGTGATTCAGACCTCTGACTTGGATTAAATTAACAGTTTGGACAATAAATCTCATCATGTGATCCGTTCTTAACAACTTATACCCTCCTTTCTGTGATTTTCACACTTTTCAGAGCCAGCCTGGGGACCAGAGTGGACCTTTTGGCAATCTAGAACTGCTGTGAATCCAACGCACACTACCTGCAAACTCTTTCATCGAGGAACAATTTCTTTAAGTTCTTGATAGGAAAAAAGGCCACATCAGAGTTAAAAAAAAAATACAACCATATTCTGATAATGTTTAAGAGTGATTTTTCTAGCCCCCGAGTTTCTGTTTGCTTCATGCATAAACCTCACTTTCTATTTTAGATTTTAAAAAACTGCACAAGACAACAACCAGAGGGAAATTATGTTTCAAAGTTGATTAAAAAAAAGTAATCATCTACTTTAGTATATTCTTATATGTGCATGTTAGTGTTGCTTACAAGCATTTAACTGTTGAACACAATTTATCATTTAAGTAATAGGAATGAGGCAGTCAGGAAATGTTTTATGAAGTATATATGTAATGCTTATCAACCAGTCTGCAGGGTCTTTGCTGTATCAACTGAAAAACACATTGAAAAAGAAAACTTCTCCTGTCCAGACATTAATCCTTATATATTTCTTGTCTGAGCCTGCTACAAAAAAAATAAAAATTTAAATCACAGCTTGTTAAATGAGTGCCTGACTGGTTTGAGACTGTCTGAATAATTTGCTGGATTACCTTTTACTTTGCATCTTCTACATGTCTGCTCCGTGATTTATTATAATGTCAGAAAATGGTAGGGAACAGATGTAAAAGGACACAAAAGGAAATGCCAGCTATTTCCCACAAAAACATTAAACATGCCGATCGATAGTGACGTTGAAGGTGGGGTGTGTGCGTGCATGTGTGAGGGAAGAAGTGATCAATGGCGGTTCCCTCTCCTTTCCAGCGCACAGCAGCAGATGGGGAGGGGGTGTGGGCTAGTGGGATGAGTCACACGCATAATGAACTTGCCTGTTGTGCTATTCAATACAAAAAAGGAAAACGAAAACAGAAACACAAACAGCAAAAGTAGGCTGGCTTTTATCAAAGAGTCGACACAAGCAACCGGGAGACGAACTGGTCCTCTACTGGAGGGTGAGGCACTTGTCAGAACAATCTTGTCACATCTTGAGGGAGCTGTGGCCAAAAGAACAAAGGTAAAGCTTATCTGTTTCACTGGTTCAAATGACAGACAGCTGATGCTCAGTATTCTTAGAGGCGGTTAGCTGTAAATGCAAATGCTGTGTGTTTATTCTTGTTTGTATAACTACTGCACCAAGCACAGACACTATCCATCTGTATGAGGTTCAGTGAAAGTTTCACCTCCCTCACTTACACACACACGCACACACACACACACACACACACACACACACACACACATGCACACAAACCAAATAAAGTGATCTACAAATTAAGTGCATGTCTAAAGAAAAACATTGGAAGCTGGTAGTTTACAAGGTCATTTACAAGGTAAACTGAAAAATTTGCTCCTGTGCTGGAGGGATAACAAGCTTCTTCAAACGACCTGAATGCTGCTGCTGCTGCAAAAAAAAACCTCCCCTCCTTTTTAAAAAGCCTGCTACTTCTGCCACCAGATGGACACAACAACTTCTTGAAAAGATTTGGTGATAATAGGTTTGGCATTTGCAATGATGATTAACACCAAACTTGGGAATGAGTCATTCACAATATTTTTTACAGAGGGGTTTTCAGCGAGGCTTTCACCTAGACCATGCCTTTTCCAGAGAATGCGGCAGACTGGAATTAAGCCAGAACAAGACGTGGGTGATTCTCAGTCTTGCAATGCAAAGAATGATCTTTAAAATAAAATTAATTACTTCAAGTCTGCCTTTCGTACTTTGTCTGGATTGTGCAATATCTGCCTTTCCCAGCAGAGGGAACAGGAGAGTTAGGAGTGGCCTGAGTGGTGCAGTCCAACAGAGAAGCAGCAAGGTGCTATAATGCAGGACACTTCAGCAGTCGTTCCACAGCATTTTTAATGAGAGCTTTTCTTCTCAGAATAAAATGATAAATGCATCATCATTTCACATGCAAAGTCAAAAAGAGATATTTTAATACATATCTAAAAAGTAAAGCTTTTGCATCAGTAAGATTTTATAAGCAAAAAAAAAAAAAACACAGCTCATGCACCAGTATATGATATCCTGGCCATGTGGAAAAATGGACCTCATCTCAAGCTTTCTTATGGCTGAATTCATTAGGAAAAGGGGAACAGGAACCTGAGAGAAGCCTGAGTACTCACCTAAATCCTACTTGTGACTCCCCAGCCCAGGTCAGTTACAGTGGGGGTTCTAAAATGTCATTGAGGGGAGTTTTTTAAGATCTTGTTACACTAACACACAGACCATTAGGGAGACAGATACACAGGTACAGGATCGCTTTTCTTGTCGCGTCCGTTGCCATGGCAAGAGTGGAGGTAACCGGTTTGCATTTCTTTCTCTGTCACACAAAGTTCATGGCGAGACACGAGTGTGCCGAGTTTTAGCAGGTTTACAGCATGAGTGCAAACTATGAACAGATCCGTTTGGAAACCCTGATAATCAGTGGGCATGATTTGGGATTTATTGGCCGTAGAGAGCAGTGAGGTGCCTACACATCTGGCCAACGCCGATGTGCATTTGAGTGGACATAAATCTCACACTTTAAACCACTGCTATTTTCTCAACTTCCTTCGCCTGAATCTCCGCAGTACAGCCTCAAACTGTCTGTTTCATTACTGCTTCCACACTCATTTTGATTTTAACTTCAGCAGGTAGGAGGCAAATGTGTGCA
Source organism: Cichlasoma orientale (assembly GCA_034780415.1). Taxonomy (NCBI): domain Eukaryota; kingdom Metazoa; phylum Chordata; class Actinopteri; order Cichliformes; family Cichlidae; genus Cichlasoma; species Cichlasoma orientale. The sequence goes on along the minus strand of JAVDPK010019073.1, from coordinate 7,234 downwards.
AAACAGATGGCCAGTGAAAGCAGACAAACTCAAAAGCTTCCCACCCCATCAAGAGATTATGTTGATGGCAATCACTCATGTCTGAGACACATACATGACTCACCTACCGAAACTCAAAGTGCACTAAACATACGACAAGTGGACTGAGAGTAAGTAAAAAAGCGCGGACGAATGAGTGAGTGTGTGAACAAGTGATATACAAGCACAAAACTGTTGACAAAACTCTTTGCCAGAGGGCACCTTCCTCTGCCTCTCTGTATGTTGAACTAATCTCTCTTTTGTTAAAGGAATGCTGCAAAGTTACAACAAATACTTTCGTTCCTCATCTATTCGGCACCGCTTGCCCTCCTTTGGCACAAGTTTAAATAAATGTGCTCGAGGAGGTATTCAAGCTAGTTAAGACACGTCTACACGCGTAAAAACTGCATTAGTTCACCTGCCAACAAAAACACCCGTCTCAAGTTTGTAGGTCATTTCCAGCCTGAGAATGAGCAAATCATGTCAGAGGCACTTTCAAGCTATGAAGAGGGCCAGACTTTTTCAGAGGCCGTGTCTATGCAAGGTTAAGTATCCTTTTCACAAACAGAAATTAATAAAGGAAAATTTGTAAAGAAAAAAAAAGTGACAGCAGGGGACAAACTTTGTTGAAACTCAAATTAGGTCATTGAGTCATGATGTTATTCCAGTGGCATGAGGTTTAGGTTTTTTATTTGTCCTATTCACAACTATAAGGAAAGTGTCCTTTTTTTAAGATTCAGAAAACTATAACATAAACTATAACAGTTCTCTGTTGGCTCCATTCCCTCAGGATATCACACAACTACAATTTGCTTACATCTAGTATCTAAAAATTTGAGAGAAATACAAGCTTTAATAAATGACCTGTGTGTACAGCTGTTCAAATCCGCTGTCATCAAACATCATAATGAATTATGACGTTTGATGTTTTCCATTCATTAAATCTGGTGCTGATGGCCCCTGAAGAATAAACGCTATTCACCTAAACGTCATCATCTATGATTGTGTTGATGGTATGCGAATAATGGAATAGGACTCACAGGTTGAAGAGCATGTAGAAGTATTAAAGTAAAATACGCTCATACACATTTAAGAGCTGTTTACACCTCTCTCATTGCAACTAATAGGACTATTCTGGTTTCCAAGATGATACCCGATTACATGTTGTATTTTCAAATACACTCATATGCCTTTTCATTAAGTACACCTATTCAACTGCTCATTAATGCAAATATCTAATCAGCCATTTTCATGCCAGCAACTCAGTAGAATTTAAGCAAGTAGACATGGTCAAGATGACCTGCTGAAGCTCAAACTGAGCATCAGAATGAGGAAGAAAGGTGATGTAAGTGACTTTGAATGTGGCATGGTTCTTGGTCTGAGTATTTCAGAAACTGCTGATCTACTGGGATTTTTCCACACAACCACCTCCAGGGTTTACAGAGAATGGTCCAAAAAAGAAAAATATCCAGTGAGCAGCAGTTCTCTGGGTGAAAATACCTTTTTGAAGTTAGAGCTCAGAAGAGAATGCCCAGACTGCTTTGAGCTGATAGGAAGGCAACAGTAAATCAAATAACCACTTATTGCAACCAAGATATGCAGAAGAGCATCTCTGAACACACAAACATCAAACCTATGGCTACAGCAGCAGAAGACCACACCAGGTGCCACTCCTGTCAGCATAAAACAGGAAACTGAGGCTGCAATTCGCACGGGCTCAGCAAAATTGCCTGGTCTGATGAGTCTCAACTCATGCTGCAACATTCAGATGGTAGGGTCAGAATTTTGTGATAGCAACATGAAAGCATGGATCTATCCTGCCTTGTATCAATGATTCAGGCTGGTGATGGTGTAATGGTGTGAGGGATGTTTTTGTGGCACACTTTAGTCCCTCTTAATACCGACTGAGCATTTTTACACACCACAGTCTGAGTATTGTTGACAATGTCCATCCCTTTATGACCTTTATGACTTCTGATGGCTCCTTCCAGCAGGATAATGCAACACCTCACAAAGCTCAAAGCATCTTCAACTGGTTTCTTGAACCTGACAATGAGTTCAGTGTACTCAAATGGCCTTCACAGTCACCAGAAGTCAATGTAATACAGCGCCTTTGCGATGTGGTGGAACAGGAGAGTGAGATCATGGATGTTCAGCTGACAACTGTGTGATGTTATCATGTCAATACGGACCAAGACCTCTGAGGAATGTTTCCAGCACCTTGCTGAATCTATGCCATGAAGAATTAAGGCAGTTCTCAAGGCAAAAGTGGGTCCAACCCAGTACTAGTACTGTGTACTTAATGAAATGGCCAGTAAGTGTATTATTTGAATACATTCAATCAATATTATTATTGATTCAAATTACAAAACAATTCCATATTTTAAAACTAAAGAAATAAAAACAAGCACCCCGATCATTAAATTCTCATAACTTTCACCATTCAACTTTTGATTCCTCAGCACCAATCTGGATCCAATCAATAACAGAATGCTGCTGAAAATATTTGTGCAGAAGCTGCAACATCAACCAAGGATATTCCCCTGAGACAAATGTGACTGGGAAAAAGAGCAGATGAAGAGTCACATAGTATCAGAGATTAGTTTTATCCAGTATGCATAATATGTAGTGCAAAGGCACAGTGCAAATGCTGCGGCATTCAATGTGAGCCGTGTGTACTCAAAGTGAAGATAAAGTGAAGAGTAATACCCACTATTAGAGTTTTAACATAAACATAGCCTGAAAATATATCTTCACATGATAAACAGTTGGACTCTTGCCAAATGCTTTCTTTCTTGAGAACGTTGGTGACAAAGTCATTAATAAACACAACATTCCTGGGTCTTTTTTTAAGGCAGTTTTGGAATATTTTTATAGACATTCCTTTTTTGGAATGGCTGCAACAGGACATGGCTATTGGTCTACAAATGTGTGTAGTTGTCAGTGCAGCACAAGGCAGAGGACATACTGGAAAACTATCTAAACAATTTCAGGAAGCTGGATAGTCTGTTTGTCATAGTGTCTCCCCACACCATATATAGCAAATTTCAGGCACAATCTGTCCTTGGATGGTTAAGTGGCTTTATGTTCTTCCTTAGGTCACCTTGTTGTAAAACTGGAAAACTTTCATTAAGGTTCATTAAGCCCTGAATACACAGCAATGTGTTTACTGAATTTGTAGAGAAACAAGCAAATGAGTCAACTACATTAAATCCATGACAGACACACACACACACACACACACACACACACACACACACACACACAAAATATCACTGGCAGCCACTAGATCATTGAGACCTTAAAATTTCAAATGTTTACAAACCAACATAAGCAGCAGTTATTTTAAACATGTTAAAAAAGTTACACATATGATAATCTCAAGTTTTCCATCAAGTACAGGCAGTACTGGCAGGAACAGAAAATTCACATTTAATATAATACTAACGCTTCCAAAAAAATGTAAAGTCTATATGTAATAAAAATTCAATGTGATTATTTCATTCAATTAATCGTTTAATTAGCTCACTACAGCAGTGTATTCCAAATTTATGGGTGTCCCTGCAGCTTTGCTTCACCAAACACATCATCTCTACATTTACTGTAACAGCTCAATCATCATTAAAGTCAAAGCTAAACGCACCACATGATTATGTGGCTAATTTGCCAGTCAAAAAAGAAGTTTGAGGGAAAATAAAAAAGAAGATAAAACTGTCATAACTTGAATTTAAATTGACAAACTATCAGCAGCTTCTTGGAAAAAAAAGGAAAGAAGCATCTACTAGAAGCATCCTGCAAATGTGCAAAAAACCCAAAACAAAACAATGAGGGACAGCATGGTAGCGCAGTGATAAGCACGTCTGCCTCACAGCAAGAAGGTCTGGGTTTGAATCCACCCTGGCCAGGTCCTTTCTGTGTGGAGTTTGCATGTTTTCCCCGTGTTTGCGTGGGTTTTCTCCAGGCACTCCGGTTTCTTCCCACATTCCAAAGACATAGTGGGGTTAAGTTAATTGGTCATTCTAAAAAAATGCCCATAGGTGTGAATGGTGGTCTGTCTCTCTGTGTTAGCCCTGCGACAGGCTGGATGAACTGTACAGGGTGTACCCCGCCTCTTGCCTTATGACAGCTGGGATAGGCTCCAGCTCCCCCCGTGACCCTGAAAAGGGCAAATGAGTGGATGGATGGATGTATCTTATGGTATGCCAGCAAAATTAGCTTTCATGGGACAAAACACTATGTAACTTGGGCCTCAATTACAAAGGTCTAGACCCCCTGACAACCTCCAGTTGCTAGGGAAAAATGTGTATTCTCCAACCAGCTGGCAAATGGTTGCAGGAAGGTGTTGGCTGTTGCCAGGAGAAATAGATTGCAGCGAGGATGCTGCACCAAGAACCTCTTTGTTATTGCTTTGGTTTCTAGGCACTTACTGTGGTCACCTGGAATTTGCATGGAAGACGCTAACTTGTCAATAAATACTTGCCATTTACTCTCTGAGCTGTGGTGAAATTCGAAAAAGTGGCTGTCAGATGGTCACCAATAGGCGTGTGGGACTGAGGTCTTCAGTAGTTGGGAAATTTAACCTATAGTTATATCTCTAAGACAAACACGCAACTAACATTAACATAATAATTTTTTTTAATGCAAACGGCTCTAACTTGTTTTTTTTTTTCCTGTTACTATACCAATACAAGCTTAAGCAGAGACCCTGGTTAATGTGAATATATCTGTCTTGAGGTTCTGGACAATAATAAAATAACACTGACCAGCTGTGGTAAAGGTTCAAGAGTATTAGTGGATATTCATACTTTCTGCCCAAATGGATAATTTTCTCTTTTTTTTTTCAATTGCATTTTTTATTTTATTTTATTTTTTTTACATTTTCTGCATTAGTGTGCTATGATCGCTGTCCAAGGTGCTGATCCTGGGACCACCAGGGAAGTGAAAACTATAAGAGATTAGTGTCCCCTAGTTTAGGTAAACTAAACTGATGACAAAAACTGTAGGCATGAAAGCATCATTTAGTACATTTTGGAAAGGCAGGGCCCTGAGAGGCTGGGGATGTATTTGGAATCACAGTGCAGAAACCAAATTACCTGATGGTGTTATCACCCAAAACTGCAGTGGAACAGGCCATGAGTGCAGAGCCGGGATTAACATCACTATTTAGGGTCACAGTCACTTTGACATTGGGTTGCTTCTTTTTTGGATGTCGTCTTTTGGGATTAATGGTTTTATCGAGAGTAGTTTTAAAGCTTCCTGTACAGCTGCCGATTTATGAAGGTTCTTGTAATACTCTACCCACCTCGTCAAACACCATAACATCCCCAAACCTGTCACATTCTGTTAATCTTCCCACTTCATTTGGGTTTTTTTCTAATACTTCTAGATAATTCATGCAGAATCTGCCTTTGGTCTCTATGTACATTTGTTTAAAATTTCAATAAAAACTTGATTGCAAAGAGGAAAACCCCCAGTCCCTGTCCTCCTCTACATAAAGCTCATAAAGCCCATGTCAAGCATTCGCCCACTTCAAGGAGTCCTGAGAACGGCTCTTACACCACAGTTGTGCTGGGGAGCTCTCTGGAGGAATGGGGATAGCAGACACTTGTATCTTCTCTCAAACTATGAGCCAATAACTCAATATTTACTGTACGTGGGCAACCCAGTGCAGCGATTAGTCTTTCTGCTGTGTTATAGACTGCTTATGTTCTGAAGAAGTAATCTGAAAGGAATTAAATTTTATAAATGACAAATTAATCAAGCTTCTCAGAGTCCTCTTCTGACAGAGCATTAAACTTTTTTCAGTTCAAATTAAAACATAGTTTTATATATATGTACATAAAGCAATAATTCAAACTTTCATCCTGGAACACTGGGAAATGTATTAATTGATGTTTGGGTCAAATTTTGTGGACACAACATAAATAAAATATCCAGGATTCACAGGATTATTATCTGTGTAATAAAATGATGTGAGCTGAACTGCATATTTTCTTACGTCAAATGTTCTAGACCTTTGCAAATTAAGTGATTTACAGGGGACAATAAGGCATTGTGAGGATCTGATTTGGAGGCACTGAGTGACAGCTGTGAAAAAACCGATTGGACACTGAAGGAAGTGGAAAGGGAGGGACCTCTACTGCGTGCATGAGTCATCACTCTCCACCCCCCACCCCACCCCCAGCCAAACTGTCTGTTTTGTTTTTTGGGGGTTTTTTTTCTTGCAGGTTAGAGATTTACTGAGCTACATTTTCTCAGCTGGTAAGATTCATTTTTGCATTACATTTAATGCAGCTCTTAAGCAAATTAGTGAAAATAACACTGAGTCTAAATTGAACATTCACTGATTGTTGAAAAAATTCTTGAAAGTATAAAATCTCTCAAATATAAAGAGATGTGTTTCTATTAGTTAAACACACAGAAGCTGTTTTCTCTGACTAACTACCCATTCCTCTATATGCTTAGCAGAGGGGCTCTATAAAAAGCAGCCTTAAGGGTACACAGACTATGGCCTTACTTCTCTGCTATGTGGCTGTGGGAGAGAGTTGTTGATAATAATTAAATTAATGCTTCTCACAGTCTGGCAGGTCAGTTTGGGGGTTGAAAAAAGGGGTACGATGGTTGTGATGTGTGAAACCCTGATAATTACTTTGATTACTCTGAACAAATCACTACTGTCACAACTCATCTGTTATCTAAATATCAAAGAGGACTATATCTCTATAGATTTTCCCTTTTTTCAACATATTTGGTTGCTATTCATTTACAAAACTGTGCAAAAGTCTTGAGCCACCTTGCTTTCTTTATATTTTGCAAGGAAAATATGAAATAGGTTCAGAGATTTATTGAAACGTGCAAACAAACAGAAATTGAAATACAGTATAGAAGGCAAAAATGAAGCTTGTACAATTCTAACAAACTTGAAAGTAAATATTTGGTGTGACCACTTTTATTCTTCAACATAGCCTGAACTCTATTAAGCAGCTTTCTTCTAATTTCTTTAAGTAAGTAAGTAAGTAAGTAAGTAAAAATTTATTTGTATAGCATATTTCAGCAGCAAGGCAATGCAAAGTGCTTTACATCATAAGAACAAACAAATGTGCAGTAAAATCATTAAAAGCATTAAAACATTAATCAAGTTGAACATCAGAATCATCACACAAAATCATACACATGATAATCATAAAGAGATGGTCAGTGTACAATAAGATATTTT